>APFE030639550.1:39625-93629 GCA_000404065.3 Pinus taeda | reverse complement strand
AGAATTCTTTTCAAAACTCATCAAATTACGACAAAAAGGAAGTGTGGATGAATACACTCAAGAATGGGAGACCTTAGTAACTCGAGTGTCTGGGTTATCAGAATCTCGTTTAATTCAGTCATACATCTCGGGACTTAAATCTCATTTACAAGCAGAACTTGAGATGCATGGCATTACATCTATAGAAGTAGCAAGACGAAAAGCAAAAACAGCAGAAAAGAAATCCGAACCAATATTTTGGTCAACAGCGGAAAAAGCTTATGCAAGACGAAGGATACCCCAGTATGTGGACTCAAATAATACAAGATATGTTCCACCACATCGTCGTGAAGATGAAAAATTTAATGTGGAAATGCAAAGGATAAAAGAGGGTAAGTGTAAACGTTGTGGTGAGAAATGGGACCCCAAACATAGATGTGCTAAAGGAAAAGAACCAAAGAACCTATATAATTGTGAAGCAACCAATGATTCAAACAGTGAAGATTATGACATAGAAGACATAGAAGACGCCCCAGAATTCTCACCATAACTAGATGATGGAAGTACTCCACAAGTGTCATTATCATCTATGACAGGTATATCACAACCTCAGACTTTAAAGTTAAAAGGACACATAGAGAAGAACAACGTAGTGGTTCTCGTCGACTCTGGAAGCACACACAATTTTCTAGATGCGACTGTGGCCAAGAAACTCAATATCTTTTCATTTCCCTTACTCAACATGAAAGTGATGATAGCTAATGGTAAGAAGATTGAAAAGGTGGGGAAATGCCATAAGGTCAATTTGCAGATTCAAGACTTTAAATTAGAGTCTCCATTCTTCACGGTACCATTAGGAGGAGTAGATGTAGTCTTAGACATCCAATGGCTACGAACTTTAGGTACTTATGCCGCCAACCATCAAGTACAATTTATAAAATTCAAATGGGGAGGTCGGAAGTACAAACTACATGGATTCCAAGCACCAGAAAATCATGTTGTGTCATCATCTCAGATGATGAAACTGAGTCGAAGAAGAGCACCTACTTATGCAATACAATGTCATCAATTAGAAATGTTATCTGCAAATATGACCAAGGAAGAGTCACCAGAGATGCAAGATCTAATTCAGAAGCATGGAAAAGTATTTCAAGACCGACCTATGAAAAAGCCATACCGATATCCACATCACCAAAAATCGAAAATTGAGAGATTAATTCAAGATCTTTTACAGTGTGTGACTTTGATCATTTTGGAATATATAATCAAGTGGAGAGACGTACCGAAGAATACGCTTCTTGGGAGAATGAAGCATTTTGTCAACAACATCTGTCGTTGCGTATGCTTTGAGGACAAAGCATTCTTTCGAGAGGAAGGCAATGTTATGTAAAAAATTAGTTAATTCTAGGTTTATTGTTTAATTTTAGGTTTAGTTAGACGAAAGGGCACGATCATAAGATCATGCCCTTTCCCAAAGAGTGCCCATGGCGGTATATAAGCCAGGCAACCCATTCTAAACGATCATCATATGTAATTCATTTATTAATAAAAGTATTTTTATATATATTTCTGTTTATCTGGAAGTTTTACACTTCACTCTTAATCCTATGTGTATCAGCGTACAATTTTTGTTGATTTTGTGCTATATGTATATTATCCTAGAGAGCCTTAAGGATGTCTTGCCTCTCTTCGATCCAATCCTTAGCTCTTGGGACCCGACTGTCTCCAAATACCAACTTTGCAAATGAAAGGGCATTGTAACCAAAGAGAGCCCTGAATGGAGGCATTCCAATCCGCATGTGATATGTGGTGATGTAGCAATATCCTCCAAGGTGCAACCATTTTACCCAAGCCTTTTGTTGACCTATCACATAATTCATAAACTAACCCTTCAACCATTTGTTAAGATTTTTGTCTGCTTGTCGGTCTGGGGGTGATAACTTGTGTTGGGTGTGAGATCTTCCTACTAATATGAAGAGCACTTGCCAAAATCCACCCATAAACCTACTATCTCTGTCACTATCAATGGTCTTTGGGCAGACCATTCAATCTAAAAATCTCCTGAAAGAACAACTCTGCTACTTGAGATGCTAAATACCTGGAAGGAATCACAAAGAAATGGACAAACTTAGTCAACTTATCCACCACAACATAGATGTAATCTCTTCCCTGTACTGATGGTAACCCTGTGATGAAATACATCGAAATACTCTCCCACTTCTGCACTAGAAAAGACAATGGCTAAAGTAGACCTGCTGGATGTGTGTGCCAATCTTTGTTATGCTAGCATGTGTTGCACTCCCAGACATGTCTGAGCATGTCCTCCTTGAGACCCTTCCATAAGAATTTTTCCCTAAAATCCCTATAAGTCTTGAGGAAGCTTGGATGCCCTAACAATGGTGAATCATGTATAGCATGCATAATCTGCCCCTTTAACTGAGACTTTGGCACCAAGTAAATGATGCCCTTGTAGTAGATAATGTCATTGACCACCCTACAGCAGTCATCCTGCAACTAACCATCCAATATCTTGCAAGCCTCCTTATTCTTCAAGTACTCCACTAGAAGATAGGATCTCCAATTCGTCGAGATGTCCATAAGAGAAAATGTTGTTGGCTTCCTAGACAAGGAATCTACAGCTACATTGTTCTTGCCTTTAACATACTCTATCTCGAAATCATATCATTGGATCTTCCTGGCCCGCTTTTGCTGCCTATGATTGAGCTCCTTTTGAATCAAAAAGAACCTGATATTGTTATGATCGATCTTCACCTTGAACCTGCTCCCTACCAAGTACGACCTAAACTTGGCCAATGCATGCATACTAGCCAACATCTCCTTATCATAGATGAAATAGAGGTGCTCACATTCTTTGAGTTTTCTGCTCTCAAATGCAATAGGATCATTTTTCTACTCAATACTGCTCCAATGCCTTCCCTTGAGGCATCACAATCGAGATTAAATTGTTGTGTAAAATCTGGCAATGCTAACACAAAACATGTATGTTGATTTGGGGTAGGATTAGATGTGCTCTAGCCACGAAAATTGGTGGATAGGTTACAGCACATGAGATATCCAAGTGATCCGAATTGGATCCATAAAGAATGATTAATAGAACCATGGTTGTACCAGGTCGGGACAAACTTCAAAGCATTTAGAATAGCGGTCAAGAAAAGACCTCTAAACTAGTGGCAGTTGGCAGCGAGCGTGGAATGACGAGGACCTCGGTCAAAGCCCGCTGACTGAGGCCCATGGAGACTACACAGGAGGCGAAATTAGCCCCTAGGAAGCCCGGACCGGGAAACAGAGAGAGTTTTTGATGCGCGAGAGAAGCCCCGAGCGCTCGGTCGCATGGGAGCCGAGAAAACCGTGGGATAAAAGGCTAAGAGCTAAAGGCGGGACCCGCTCCAAAACCAGCGGGGTTGATCGGAGGCATCCATGGGCGGCAAGCAGTTTTGGTGAAAGCGGAGCGATTCCACTCAGTGCCCGATGCATGGAAAGCGGAGGAGAGAGAAAACCGCCACTCATCGCACGCTAACGGACGAGCAAGTCCACCACGCGAAAAGAGCGGATGGCGTTGGATCTGGGGACTCCAGATCTAACGACTGAGATCGCGCTTGATGGAGAAGAAGGAATTGACAGGAGATTAAGCCGCGATATGAAAAGATTTTCAAGTCTGAATTGACCGCCAAGGTGGCAAAAGACTCATTCCACGATGTAACCAAAGAATTGGACCAATAAAGCAGGCTGGAGCGGTTTGCAGGAGGACAAGTCGCTGCTCCCTGTGAGTCTGATGATGACATCGAGTATAGGGAACTCCAAGCACAGCTGCAAGCAGGCGATCTAACGAAGGTGGAAGAGGAACCGAACCACCATGAGCTCGAATGGTTTAAAGCCATGAACAGAGAACAGAAAGGACACGGAGGACGGAGAGAAAGAACCAAAGACAGAAGATGGAGAAGAGAAAAGAACTAGCGAAGCAAAAAGCAAAAAGAAGGCAGAGGGCCGCGTTGACCAAAGGCAGCATCAAGCACCAGAGAGCTTGAGAGATTCAAGCCATCCCTGAGGAGGATCTGTCAGACCAGAGAGGTCAAAGAGCTGGTAAGGAAGAGAGTTTGTGTACTCCAGTGGCTTGGGGAATCCAAGAACCACCCTGCCAAGCCAAGCTATTTCAAGAGACTCATATTGAGCTCCTTCATTGTAATTCTATGCTTCAAAACACAATAAAAGAAGGCCACCACTGAGAGCTGGACCGGAGATGTAGCCTTGGAGGATAGGGTGAACTCCCTATTAATTGCTTGTGTTCTTGTATTTGCTTACTGTATTTCTCTGTTGTTTTCCATTTCAAGTGTTTGTGTATTTGCAATCTGATCGATCCGTTGCTTAAATAACATAGACACCCACACCAACATATGAGTCTGTAATACCTCCATTTAATAATTCTTAACTGAGATCACTCATAGGGTGATTATCAGATCAAGTGGTATCAGAGCTTTGGGCTATAAGGTTAGACAAGCTTGTGTTGGTTTAGATGTTGAATGCTCGCTAGATCAAAGCTCAAATTAGGAGGAGAGTTGGTCGAAACTAATCCTGAGATTGGGAGAGTTTATCCTCGGAAGACCATGTCAGAGAAAGGTTCTATGGGGCCAGACCCTCAATTCATAGAGAGTTTCCTAGCTATAAAGTCTATGGTAGAAGAAATGTATAAGGACTTTAGAAAGCATAAGGATGAAGATTCATCAGGCTCTAAACAAGATAAAGAAGATGAATCTCATTCCCAGACCACTCAAAGGAAAGGGGAAAGAGGAAACTTTCTCACACTCCTTAATAGGCCCTGATACTTAACGTGCAAAAAGAAGCATCTTTGATCAAGCTAGATGTTAAATTCGCTTGCCTATATATGATTGGAGAGCTAAATTCTAAAAACTTGGACAATTGGATTTAGACAAATTGATGTGTGTTTGCAGAGTGCAGAACATCGATTCAAACAAGAGCAAAATTTCAGCTGTGCAAGCCTACGCCTAGGAGCACTGCCTTGTTTGGTGAAAAGGCAAAAACCCAAGCTGACTGAAAAAGACCATGGCTTAGACTATCTTATCTTGGAGTGACTTTTGTTTCTGCAATCAAGAAGCAGTTCTATCCATTGGCCTACATGCAACAAGCCATGATGAGTTGGCAAACTCTTCGGCAGTTGAAAGGGAAAAGTGTGCAAGGGTAAACTCAAGAATGTAGAAAGAGAGCATTGATTCTAGGGATCTCATTAGACTCACCAGAGACTCTTTTGAAGTACACTGGTGGTCTACACAGCTACATGAGGCATACCATCCTCATGTTTAATCCCACTAGTATAGATGAGGTATTTGTACAAGCTACTCATCTAAAGGCTAGAGGAAAGAATGGAAATCCAGAAGTTGGGGGCCATCCCAACCCACTGCAAGCAAGAGCAAGGAGAAAAGAAAGAAAAAGTGGAAAGCAAAGAAGGCCAACACTGCACAGAAAAGCAAAGCTTCATGCACTCACTGTAAAAAGGATGGGCATGATGATGAGCATTGCTAGATTTTGCATCCAGAGCTGAGACCTGAGAAACCCAAGGGCAAGAAGAAGAAAATTGTTGCAGCTATTCAGAAAGATTTGGGGTCAGACTCGGGAGATGAAACAATCATTGCAGCCATAGGTATCAAAGGTAAGAATTCTGAAGCATCTACTAGTAATTTTGCTCAATCTATTAATGATGAAGAACATGAGAGAAAAAGACATGAGCTTTTCCATATTCGAGTTGTTTCCAAACATCAAAAGATTGATACTTTGTTTGATAGTGGTTCACAAGTAAATTTGGTTTTTGAAGCAATTGTAAAGAAATTGGGATTAACAACTACACCTCACAAGAAACCATACCCATTAGGATGGTTGAATGATCAAGCACAACTACAAGTCACTAGACAGTGTAAACTCAAGTTTTCTTTTGGATCAGCATTTGTAGATGAGGTTGAGTTAGACATAATTCCTTTGGATATATGTGGAATTGTTTTAGGGAGTCCTTACTTTTATGATAGAAAAGCCACTTTCTGTAGAGCTGAGAACAAGTATCTACTTGTTAAAGATGGAATCGAATATTTTGTAATAGCTCATAAGCTCAAGAATAATTATATTCTCATAAACTCAAGGCAGATGAAAAGAATGATAAATTCGTGCAAACAATTCTTACTAATGGTTGTAAAGGAAAAGAAACCTGATAAAACCAATGTATTTGAGGGCTGTAATGCTAAGCAACAAGCTGATATAGAAAAGATTGTTTCAGAGTATGATGTTCTGTTTCAACTTTCAACAACCTAACAGTCTGCCATCCAAAAAGGAAATAGTACATGATATTATTTTGCAGCAAGATGTTCCATTGCCTAACATTGGAATGTATAGGTTGTTTGCTTTAGAGAATGTTGAAATCAAGAAGCAGGTGCAGGAGTTGCTCGAGAAAGGGTTCATCAGGTCTAGCACATCACCATGTGGGTCACCAATTGTTTTGGTGAGGATGAAAGATGGCTCGCGGAGAATGTGCATTGACTACCAAGCACTGAATAAGATAACAATTAAAAATCGTTACCCCCTTCCTCGCATAGATGATCTTTTAGATCAATTGAAGGAAGCTATTTATTTCACCAAGCTGGATTTGCACAATGGATACCATCATACCAGGGTTGCAGAGCAAGATGCATGGAAGACTGCTTTCAAGACAAAGCAAGGATTGTATGAGTGGCTAGTTATGCCTTTTGGCTTGACCAATGCTCCTGCTACTTTCATGAGATTAATGAATGATGTACTCAAACCTTTTCTTGATGATTTTGTTATTGTGTATATGAATGACATTCTGATTTTTAGTAAAACGTGGAAGGAACACTTAAAGCATGTTAAACAGCCATTAGTTGTTTTGAAAAAAGAAAAACTTTATGTTAAACTCTCCAAATGTGGATTTGGTAAAACATCTCTAAATTATTTGGGTCATATAGTAGGGGGTGGTGAATTGAAAATAGATCCCTCTAAAGTGGCAGTCATTGTAAACTGGCCTAAACCCAAGTTTGCTACAGAAGTGAGAAGCTTCTTAGGAGCAGCACAATATTGGAGGAAGTTCATTTCTATTTTTCCTCAATTGCAATGCCCTTACATGCTTTGACAGGAACGAAAAAGGTGTTTCAGTGGGGAGGCAAACATCAAAAAGCCTTCGACACCTTGAAAGAAAAGATTAGTACAGCACCTGTACTAGCACTGCCTAATCTACAAAGACCATTAGAGATCCAAACAGATGCCAGTGACTATGCCATGGGAGCAGTGTTGACACACCATGGTAAACCCATATGTTATCATTCTAAGACTTTTAATTCTGTAGTAGTTAACTATCCTACATATGATAAAGAATTGTATGCATTAGTTCAGAGTGAAAAAGTGGAAACATTATTTAATGGGCAAAGAAACAGTAATACATACTGATCATCAACCACTTCAATATCTACACTCCCAAACTAAGTTGCAACAATCAAGACATTAGAGGTGGATGGGTTTTCTACAACAATTTCATTTGGTCATCAGATATAAAAAGGGCATATGCAACAAAGTTACAGACATGTTATCTAGGCCCATTATAAATGCATCTACTAAAGCATAATTCTGTACTACATGAAAGCTACATTGAACAATATGCTCAAGATATAAACTTTAAAGATGTATATGCAACTTTGAGTTAAGGCAAAAGGGTAGAAGAATTGGATTATCATGTGAAGGACCGACTCTTATATCATTGTGGGAAACTCTGCATTCCACAAACAAAGAGAGTAAAGATAATTAGAGAGGCACACACTTCTCTGATATCAGGTCATTTTGGGGTAAGTAAAACGGTTGCACAACTGCAAAGATTTTGTTATTGGCCAAAAATGAATGAGACAGTTTCTAGATATGTGAACGGGTGGACTAGGTGTGCCAAAATCAAGCCCAGCAATAGAAAACTAGGCCTGTACACTCCATTACCAGTTCCTTCTCATCCTTGGGAAAGTGTTTCCATGGATTTTGTTGGGGGACTGCCTAAGTATAGAAAAGGTCATGATTATCTGTATGTGGTTGTGGATAGGTTCAGCGAAATGTGCATTTTGATACCTTGTAATAAGCAGATTACAGCTGAACAAACTGTAAAACTATTCTTTGAACATGTATGGGTTCATTTTGGGTTACCCACTTCTATTGTATCTGATCGAGACACCCGATTTGTGGGGAAGTTTTTGTCAAGTCTGTGGGACCTGATGGACACCCAACTAGAGAAAAGCACAGCTTTTCATCCACAAACCGATGGCGAGACAGAAGTAGTTAACAGGGCAATGATCCAGCTACTCAAAGGATATTGCAGCAAACATCCCAAGCTTTGGGATGAACATTTGTGTTATGTGCAGCATGCTTACAACAGAGCAAAACATTCTTCTACACAAAGATCTCCTTTTGAAATCGGTTTTGGTTTCACACCTAGGTCTCCTTTGGATTTTGTCTTTGGTAAAGATATCACCGTTGATGGACACAATGATGTGGACAAGGCAACTAGGTTCATTGAACAAATCCTGGAGATGGACCATGCAGTATAGGAACAGCTGGAAAAGAGCCAAGCCAAATACAAGGCAAGGCATGACAAGCATCGGGTGGAACATAGTTTCCAAGTTGGTGACCAGGTCTAGCTGTATATCAACAAGGACAAGATGCAAGGTGAAGGTAAAAAGCTAAAGCCTATCAGGTATGAACCCTACAAGATACATGAGAGGATCAGTGAAAACACTTTCGCCTTGATCTACTAGCTTACATGCACATCTACTCAGTCATAAATGCAGATTGCTTGAGATTGTTTGAACCTTCAATGATTAAGGATCCTGAAGAGCAAAGTCAATTGCCTTCTATTGACGACCTGCTACCTGAATATCTGAATGAATTGCAAGAAGACACAGTCTTGGACAGGAAAGAGAGGACAACGCGCAGAGGAAATGTTGAGTACCTTAGAATCGAATTCAGGTTCGAAATCGAGCAGTGCAAAGTGGATTGAGATTGGACTAGTGAGACAGCAATACCCTCACTTAGTCGATGCTTGAAAGAAAACCAACTTTTGGTGGTCCAAAAGCTTTTCAGTGGGAAGGCCATGATCCGAATTGGATCCATAAAGAATGACTAACAGAACCATGGTTGTACCAGGTTGGGACAAACTTCAAAGAATTTAGAACAGCGATTAAAAAAAAACCTCTAAACCGGTGGCAGTTGGCAACCAGCGTGAAACGATGAGGACCTCGATCAAAATGCGTTGACTAAGGCCCATGGAGTCTGCGTAGGAGGCGAAATTAGCCCCTAGGAAGCCCGGATCGGGAAACGGAGGCAGTTTTTGATGCGTTATTCGTGCATCGCTGGGCGAAAACCCTCAAAATGGAGAAGCCTCGAGCGCTTGGTCGCATGGGAGCCGGGAAAACCGTGGGATAAAAGGCTAAGAGCTAAAGGCGGGACCCGCTCCAAAACCGGCGGTGTTGATCGGAGGCATCCATGGGCGGTAAGCAGTTTTGGTGAAAGTGGAGCAATTCCACTCAGCACCCGACGCGTGGCAAGCAGAGGAGAGAGAAAACCGCTGCTCATTGCGCACTAACGAACGAGCAAGTCCACCACGCGAAAAGAGCAGATGGCGTTGGATCTGGGTGCTCCAGATCTAACGGCTCAGATCATGCCCGATGGAGAAGACAGAATTGACGAGAGATTAAGCTGCAATATGAAAAGATTTTGAAGTCCGAATTGACCACCAAGGTAGCAAAAGACTCATTCCACGACGTAACCAAAGAATTGGACCGACGAAGCAGGCTGGCGCGGTTTGCAGGAGGACAAGTGGCCGCTCCCTGTGAGTCTGATGATGATGCCAAGAACAGGGAACTCCAAGCGCAGCTGCAAGCAGGCGATCCGACGAAGATGGAAGAGGAACCGAACCGCCATGAGCTCGAATGGTTTAAAGCCATGAATAGAGAACAGAAAGGACATGGAGGACGGAGAGAAAGAACCGAAGACAGAGAAGAGAAAACAACCAATGAAGCAAAAAGCAGAAAGAAGGCAGAGGGTCGAGCTGACCAAAGGCAGCGTCGAGCACCAAAGAGCTTGAGAGATTCAAGCCATCCCTAAGACGATCTGTCAGACCAGAGAGGTCAAAGCACTGGTAAGGAAGAGAGTTTGTGTACTCCAGTGGCTTCGGGAATCCAAAAACCACCCTGCCAAGCCAATCTGTTTCAGGAGACTCATATTGAGCTCCTTCATTGGAATCCTCTGCTTCAAGACACAATAAAAGAAGGCCACCACTGAGAGCTGGACCAGAGATGTAGCCCTAGAGGATAGGGTGAACTCCTTATTAATTGCTTGTGTTCTTGTATTTGCTTACTGTATTTCTCTGTTGTTTTCCATTTCTAGTGTTTGTGTATTTGCAATCTAATCGATCTGTTGCTTAAATAACATAGACACCCACACCAACATATGAGTTTGTAATACCTCCATTTAATAATTCTTAACTGAGATCACTCATAGGGTGATTATCAAATCACCAAGACCCAGAAATGGTTGGGCAAAATCTAACCAATTCGGGATATATTAAAATAATTAATATTTTTAATGGAGTTCTTAAGTCTAAACTTAGGAAAAATAAAATATTAATGTGAATTAATATAAAACTGAGATAGAATGGTCCAAAAGTCATGGATCAAGCCAAATCTAATCTTAGTCGTTGATTAGAGATTTAATCTCAGTCATTGATGGACCAACGAGAAAAGTATAAGAGGCTTGAGGGTCAGTTAGAGAACACACCAAGAGAGATCAAGAACTCGATTTTCTTGGGCAACATTTGCTGAGGAAATTGAGTAAGTGATCAAAGTTGCAGTTGAGGGGTAGTGAATATATAGTAGAGAGGCAGAGTTAGTACTAGGAGCATCAGCGCAGAAGCCAAGGGAGGGTTGATGCAAAGCTAGCTAGCGGCCACATAGAGGCAGCCAGAGGCCACACAAAGGCCGCTAGGAGCTGCACAGAGCCTGAGGAGGGCCAGCATGTGAGACGCAGAGGCTCCAAAGGCTGACACAGAACCCCAAGAGGCTGACACTGGGCCAAATAGGCTGACACTGGGCCAGAGAGGATGACGCAGACCCTAGAGGCAGTGTTAGGAGATTTCGTGGGACAGATTGGAGCTGGAGAGCTGGATAGGGTGACACAATCCCTATCAAGATGACGCAGAGCAGCAAAAAGTTATATTGTTGTTGGGAAATGACGCTTCCACGTCCCCACATCGTACAACATTGCCCTCATCAGTAGAAATGGTTTTTCCCACACTGGGGTTTTTCCAAGAACAATTTGTCACAAAATATTGGTGTTCATTATTTTGCGTGTCTGCATTATTTCTCAATTCCTGTTATTATTTGTGAAAATTGCAGTACTTATTTATTCGTTATTTTCCGTGACTAATTTCTGAAGACAAATGATCTGCATAAGATAGAAGAACAAATTTTGGTAATTGCAATTAAGGAAATTTCACAGAGATCTTGATGCAAACACTGGCTAAACACTTCCTCTCATTAAATATTTTAAACATCTTGATGCTACAAACATATTCTGACTTTAATTCTGCTTTAGTAGCATTAAGGAAGAAGATATAAATTATCATTGTGTATATACCTTCCCATCTTCGTCTTTCCTTTTTTTAAATATCTTGTGTTAATATAAGACATTTTTCATCGAATAAAGGTTTGACAGCTTCTCCAGCTGCACTGCATGTGTTCATAATAATTCTTTGGCAACTAGCATTCCCACCTGTTCATGTGATTAAGAGATTGGTTCATGTATCACACTATCTTGTTCTAATGCATGCCCATGCCAGAAGAACCTAAAGAAAAATTACAAACAACAATGGGCATGGCTAAAACATATGCAATTAACAAACAAATCCCCCTCTGAGCCATTTAAAAACAATGGAATAGACATATGATATAAGGCAAACAATGTTTCATGTGGCATCATTCAGGCTAGAAAAACCCAACACGTCATAACACATTAGAAACTGATAATTATACATATTAAAATAAGTCAGAAACCAATCATATAAAATTAAGTCAAGACTTGAACTAAGATTTCAAGAAGGTTCAACACTTCATTACAATGTGATGCTAACCATTCAGTTCTTCAGATACTAATAAATGCAAACCATATTTTTCCCCCTTTATTGAGGCAGACCTGGCAACATCTTCTCCATTCCTACTATAGGAAGCTAATATTACAAGCGGTATTCCAGCCCCAAGTGCATCATCTAAAAACCTGCAAAAGTGTTCACAAATAAACAGATTTTCATTAGATGATAATGGAAGCTATATGTACCAATCAAATATTATAAATATTGGTCCATAAACACAGAAAAGACAATCTAAAAATCTCCATAAGATTTATAGCAACATATCTTGTTGTCTTCAGTTTCGGTAAGTAAAAGTCATCTCTGTAAAGGCTTCCAAAAGAATGTTCCATTTTGGAAATTACACATCACAATGATCACTGTGTTTTCAACATGTCTAAAATAGACTATATTTAAATCAGCATACTCACTGTGAATATCAACCTAAGCATCAAAGTAGCAGAAGTTGTAAAAATGAGAAATCGACACCAACACGCAAAAAATAAAACACATCCAACTTTGAGAAGGATTTTAACAATGCAAAAACCAGGAGTCACCCTAAATTCATATACCCTACTTTGTCACACTTCCCCTTCTGACAACCAATTTGTAAAATGTCCAAGTTTCTCTAATAATTCTAACAACAGTTCCCCTAAAAATAATGTTAAACTATTAAAAAGACAGAAAACAAGAAGAAAGACTATAATTCCTAATTAATGCATTTTGAAACCATAAACAAACAGAGAAAAGCATTTATCATTATGTATGGATCATATGCATATGCGAATGGTGCAATCCATTGGTGATAATTATATCATATATCTTTAGTCATTTAATATACAGTCTTAAATGTTGCACTACTTGAAATTTATTGTAGATGCCCCACTTTACAACCGCATTGTAGATAACCCTGGAGATATCCATTAATGTTCATGGCTCTCAAGCTCAAAGAAGAGAAGTGGATAAATTGTACAATAACAAGGTGACATGCTATAGTGATCCAAATTGGATCAGTAGATTATTTCTCATCTATCTCAAATGCTTTCGAAGTGGAAAAAACAAAGGAATTAGCTTGCAAGGTTGTTTTTATGAGGCATCCCAGTTTGGAGAATTCGGGTCTAAAACCTTCCAAAGGCATTTTGAGAACTTAAACAAAACCTTTTGGGGTCAAAAACTCTTTGATATGCCAGACCCCCCGACATTGTTCCACACTTAGACACCTTTCCAATGGTCCAAGAATGACATCAATCAGAGTTCATATGAACAAATTATGCCACCCACAAGTTGACCTACAATATTGACCACCCTGGTAGAAGTGGATGCCATGTCAACCCTAGTTACTCATTTCCGTCAAACATAGCCAACCCTTAGATAAAATCCATCAAGATTTCCTGCCACTTCTGATTTGAGATAAGGGGTGTGTTGTCACCCGAATTGTACACCAAATGTGACAACGCTAAGGGCAAGGGTTTTCACTCTGATCCCTGCCCTCTCTATTTAAGCTATCTCCCAAATGCAGGATAAGGAGTGTAGTCCCTAAATATGGAAATATTAGAAACTCATTGGAAACCAAAAAGTTTAGGAGATACAATTGAATGTCTTAGCAACTTGAACTAAAATTATGTGAAAAATAAGATTTTTAAGCACAAGTAGATTAGATTTTTAAGATATAAGTGATAGACCAGTGCCTTCAAGATTAATTACTTGCACAATAGAGATTAATATGTCAAGTTACCAGATGAATAGCTGCTGCAAAACAGAAAACCTGTCCTAGACTAAGTAACCTGACACAGGGATTCGGGATTCGTAGGACACAGGGATTCAAGTCTCAGATTCGGACACGTTGATCCCCGAAACAAGACACGTAGGATTCGTTATATATTATTTTATTAAAAAATACATATATAGATTTAAAATATACATATATATATTAAAAATAAGATATTTTTTACACAAATTCTCATTAATGATACAAATTCATTGATTTCAAACATAGATCATCATCTAGATGTTAGTTTTACTGTTTACAAAGTAAGTTAGTAACATTATAGCATGCATAGTACATACAAAATTCAAATACATGTCACATAAATCATAAATGATAAATCAATGAATCATAAATTCTAAATTCATAAATGATAAATCATAATACATATTAAAAATTCATCAATGATCCAATAGGAGAAAGACAAGAGAGTAAGATAAAGACACTGACAGTTGTAGTTTTCTCATTAAGTCATCAAATCAAAATGTGTTACATAGGTAGTGCAATAACAATGGCAAATAGAAATAGAAAATATAAAACAACTACAAGTATACAAGCCTCAAGGCAGTAGGTAGCCCATGACTCATGAGTCATTAATCCTCATAGTCATCATCAGAATCAACATCAATGTCCTCATCATCATGGTCATCACTGTTCTCCTCTACATCCTCCTCCTCCCCTGTATCCATAGTCACCTCTGCATTTGCTGGTGTGGAGGATGACCCCTCTACAATATCACCGTCATCAAATCTAACAGACACTAGCACTGGATCATTGAGATCCATGTTGGCCAATGCGAACTCAACACTGTTGTCCAGACCCATATCATCAGGAAAGACATCCCACATCTTTGTCTTTCCCTTCAACCACTCTTCCCTCTGCCTGTAAATAAGACGAAGGTTGGTGTGCACATACACCATCGTCTCTGCCCTGGACTGCTCAAGTCTGCTCTTCTTCACACTATACAAATTCCCATATGTGCTCCAATTCCTCTCGCAACAAGAGGATGAAGTCAATTGGAAGAGGAGCCTCATGGCTAACTGCTGAAGAGTAGGGCTTCTTAGCCCCCCTGTCTCTAATCACATCATAACCTGCAAATCGACCAGTGTCAGTGGAAAACTCTACAAAGGCATCCTCCACCTCATCAAGCAATGCTCTATTCTGAAAAACCCGCCTGAATGAATCTTTCCTCCCCTGTGAGATTTCACCATCCATGTGACGAGGGAATCTACGAGAAGGTCCACTATTCAGCCACTCATGGTTGTAGTATTTTGGGTTCAATGAGTGAGCCAAACAATGTAAAGGTGTGCAATTCTTGACCCATCTGTTGACAAGAATAGCCTGTATAGTACCACAGAAGGCCTCTGGTGATGTCTCATACTCAGGGCAATCACTCTGCAAAATAATGCTCCTCACAGACTCAATCATGGAATACCATCCCTCATAAACCTCTCCTAGGATGGGTTTGTCTGTATCTGCAAATCGAAGCAAAGAAATGATAGGGTCTGTTGTCGCACAGAGTGTCTAGGCACTGCGACAACGCTCAAATTGGGGGCATCACCCTGATCCCCGATCTCTCCGTTTAAGCCGTCTCTCTGAAGAAGGCCAAGGGGGGTAGACCCTATGGGAAAAGGAAGACCAACTGGGAACCAGCGGGTTCAGGGGACACAGCAAAGCAATCAAATACGCGATTAAGGCTCAAGATTTATAATTTGATCAAAAATGATTAATACCAATGCCTTATGGAGTCAACGAAAACCAAGTAATTAATTAGTTGTTGTTGCTTATGAAGTAATTTAGCGATTGCTTGAAAATATTTACAAAATATCCAACATGTAACGAGCATTATATAATCCAAGCAATGATTAATTTCACCAGATGCAAGATATTCAAAAGATGCACAAAGCTTTAGCAATTAAACTTCAAAAGATCAAATTCTTTGAATAACCATAAAATTTAAATGCTAACCAGTTACCACTTTCATATAGCTAATCTTTAGATAAAATTTAAGCGCATTTGACTATATAAATATGACAAACATTAATCCCACATTTAAAATCTTTTAGCCTTAGCGAAAAGGATACACCTAAAATTGTAAATGCGACAAATCCTTAAGTGAATATGCCAAGACTAAATGTGACAAAATATTTCAAAATTTTTTATTTTTAATAAAAATAAAAAAACTAAATTCTGAAATAAGACCAAACCAAAACCTAAAAAAAAACTTTTTATGATTTTATGATTTTTATATTTTTATATTTTTTATGATATAAAGTTCTAAATTTAAAATTAAAATATAACAAAAGTAAAATTAAAATCTAATCTAAACTAAAGCCTAATCAAAAACCTAAAAGGAACTTTCTAATACTTTTTTTATATATATTTTATATTTTTAATATTATTTTAAAGTCAAAATTTAAACAAAACATAACTAAATTTAAATAAATCTAAAATCTAAATAAAGGAAACTCAAATATGAAACCTAAATAATCTAAATTTTAATTTTTTTTATTTTTTTTATTGATTTTAATTGTTTGAAATAAAACTAAACTAATCCTGAGAAATATCTAATTCTAAAACTAAAACTATAAATGAAAATCGAATTTTTTATTTTCTGTATATGAAAAAAACACATTTCATAAAAAAAAAAAATAATAATACACTAACGTACGAATCTAATCATGCCAACCCTAAACTAAACCACGCAAAGAAAATTCAACCCTTTTTTGCTTGTTGCTAATATGGAGGTTGGAGGGTAGCAGCAGGTGAGCTCGAAGGCCAGTGTATTGCAGGTGAGAAGGAACGTAGAGCTGGAATGGAGGGTAATGGCCAGCGTGAGGAGGGTTTGTTTGCACGACGGATTCTTGAGGAGCTTGGAGGGATAGCACCAGTGGAAGCTCGGATGACCGTGGAGAGCGATAGAACTTGAGGATGTCGGTGTATTGCGAAAAGCTGGAGAGGCAAAGCGTGGATAGGAACCATGGGAGCAAAGGATGTTGGAGTTGCGGGTATGGGTATGTTGGCAACGAATGAAGAGACTACGCAGAGGAGATGGACGGCAATAGTAGAACAAGAAGGGGCAGCGCAAGAATGGTGATAGGAGCTATGGATTGAGGAGGGCGCTGAGCTGCGTGGAGTAAGCATATGTGCAGAGGAGGAAGTTGTTGCGTGGAGGGGACTCGTATGGCAATGGCGGAAATGTTTTTGAGAATGAGATCGATGATAGCGATGAGGAGCAGGTGGGCAGCACGCTGGTTATGGAAGCATTGAAGTTGTGAATGGAGCAAGGAAAATGCAACATAGGGGGAAACATAGAGCTATGTAGTAGATGGAGCAAGCAGCCACTTGTTTGCAGGTTCTGGCAGCGATTGAGGGATGGCAGCACGTAGACAACAGGCTATGGGAGCCATAGGGAAAATCAGATTGCCCACAGAAAAATTCAAATTTTTTCCTGTAATAAAAATGAAACCTTAGGTAGCAACAGAAAAAATTGAAAACGCAAGTAGCAAACCGGTGTCCCAGAAACCGTTGAAGAAATTTTCTGAAAATTTTAATAGAAATTTTGAATCGTGTTGCTTCAGATTTGTCAATTTAACCCTTATAAAAATTTGCCAGATTTTCAAACCCTTGAACAACAGAAACGTGCACCTGCAAAAAAGTGGTTCTGAAACAAATATTACTACTAGAGCTGATCCTGAGGCCAGATCTTACCCTCCAGGGCCTAGATCTGGCTTCAAGATTGAATCTCACCTTCAGATCTGCAACCCGTAATGACAAAAACAAACACCCAGAAACAAAATATGCAAGAAACAAAACTAGAAACTCTAAAACCAGCTAAATAATTGCAATATTCACAGTTCAAAGGCTCTAAATAGCCAAATTTATCAATATGCCACAAAAATATTTTTAGAATTTTAAGTTTGATATGAGGTGCTTCAGAAATCCCTTCATGCATTCGCAGCAAATATTCTAATGATAAGCCCGGGATCAAACCAGTTGGGCTCTTCAGAAAATGCAATCCAGGAGTTGGTTGGTTCAACCGAGAACTTCCCCGAACGCATGGTAAACTCAAAATCAAGGATATCCTGCACAGCTTAATTCAACCATTAACAAAGAGGGAGAAAACAATACTAAAATCCAGATCTAATGGAGATACCTGCCATCATATTCAGAAATTTAACTACCATTCAAACCCCAGTGACTAAACAAGATACCTATGTTTAAAATCACTCTTCATAAAACTATCATCAACGGGTGAAATTGAAATCATGCACAGAAAAAAAAACATCTTACAGCATTTCCGAAAGAGTAACACCAACAAGATTTCAACCCCAAAGTCTTTCTCTATTGCACATGAAAAATGACTACAAGAGAGCTTTCTTTAACACAAAACTCACAGATCGAATCATCTCAAATGACCCCTAACACCCTATTTAAAGAAAAATTTCCCAACGGCTAGTTCAAGTGATTCATGTCAAAGTGAGCTCGACTGTCGATGAGGATCAAAATCTCTTTTAATCTCATCCGTCGGAAATTTTAAATGTTGAGTAAATATCACACTTTAATATAAAAATTTAAAATTTTGCATTTATTTCCTCAAAACTTTGACTTATTATTATTTTATTATTTTATTTCATTTTATTATTATTATTATTTATTATTATTATTATTATTTTATTTTTTTTTTTTTTTTTTTTTTTTTTTTTTTTTTTAAAGGGACCCTCGAACTTAGCCTTTGGAAAAATCACCTAGGATCTAGGACTTATGAGGGGATAAAACATTTTCTAACCCTCAAGCTTTACATCATGATTTTTACATTTTTACATCTCAAGGGCGGAAAACCCATTTGACATAGACCCTCATAGACCACCCAGTTCTGCGACACAAGTATAATCTAGCAATCAAAGGATTTGTAATAACCTAACCAAATAGTTAGGATCCCAAATCACTTTTACATAGACTCGATCTAGCACACTAGGACTCCCCTAATCCATTGAAGGAAAACTCTACCAATCATCGATCGGTGAGACAAAAAACCTTCGAGAATGTAGATCATCACTAGAAAATTAGGTTTACCTAGACAATTACATACATGACATAGATATGCTAAGATTATTTACAATTTACACATGCAGACAGGGTTTACAAAATAACATGATTTGGTTGATGATGATAGTCGAATGGCACAGACACGTCGATCAAGCGCTATCCCTTTTGCGAAAAAGGGGGTGTACTGCAATGGGTAGTTGACACGTAGTGGTCAACATCTGGCTCTACTTGGGGACACGTTGTTGCATTGGAGGAATGTGAGAATCCAAAATCTGCATCCACGCAACACACAACAAAACATAAGTAGTGTCCATCCAAAAAGTCATCATATAATATTAAGCACAGGAAAGATATAAGCTCTTCTTTTATTAACTATCTAGTAACATGAAAAGTAAATCTAATCCTAAAACAAAAATGAAATGTTGAAAAGATGAGTAGGGCTAGGAATACAGAGGATGCCCCATGGCATCAGATGCGTTCAATATAATGTATACTGAGCATTTCCCTGCTTTCAGGCAAATCTGTCGATTGCTTCTCAGATGTGCCATGTCCAATTCTGCATATGGTAGGACTTTTTCCTATCCAAAAATCAAGTTGCTTACGGCTATCTGATGTATCAGATCGCCTTCTCATTCTCTTTCTCTTGCGTTTTTTCTGTGGAACATTCTGCTTCAAAACTCTCAGATGAAGTATGTAAGATATGCCTTTCAAATGTACCTGGCAAGGCCCAAAAGGCCTGAGCTTGCGGCCTAGCGAGATTGAGGTCCTAAGACTTGCACCTAGGGCTAGGAGAGCCAACGTGGTGGAAAAATCAAGGATAAGCCCTTACAATCCTCTCTCAAGAGAATGCTAAGCCTACAAACAAAAGAATTAGCCCACAAAATTCCTCCAAAATGAATAGTAGCCCTACAAAACCAATGATTAGCCAGGAAAACTCAAACTCTCAAGGATAAATGACAAATATTTAATGAGAAACCACTTCAAACTCTTGCAAGAATAATGTTAGGCTTGCAAAACAAGTTATTAGCTACCAAAACGAATTGCAATGATATTATTAAGCCCTCTAGCGCTAGCGACTAGGGCTACAAGCCCTCAAACCCCTTTTGCTAGGCTTCAAAAGGCCACTTAGGGTTGCGTCTAGGCCTCAAAGGCCTCGAAAACCTTGCAACTAGGCCTCAAAGGCCTCCAAACCCTTACAGCTAGTCTAAATAAGCCACAAAATGTTGAATTGATGCCCAAACAATGACTATGACCCTGCAAAGAAACTTCAAATGAGAAAACCTTGTGAAAACCCCAGTTTTTGTCGCAACTAAGCCCTCTAGGGCTAGCGGCTACCTTCCAGAGGTTGGACATTGCAATTCCAAGAGTTGGACCTTGTAGATTAAGGCACAGATCCACCCTTCTATGTTGAACACTCTCCTCTTTTGGGCTAGACGACTCCTCCAAAGTTGCTATGGTGCCCAAACCCTAATTGTCTAGGCTAGGTGAGGGCTTAGACCCTCTAACTTCATATTTGTCTTTAAATCCTCAAGTTGTGACACCTGCAAGCTAGATAATTAGAGCCAATCCACAAGATGTAAAAGAAATTTGAAAAACAAAACCACAAAAAATTATTTACAAAATGAAAAATAAAATAGAAGGGTTAGTAGAAAATATTCACAAATTATTTACAATATCTACAAGAGAATATTAGCTCTAATTAGAAAATAAATCATTTATAGCCGAAGTAGATTTTGAAAATAAGTGAGAGAAATATTTTTATTCAATGTACTAGCCAAAGCCCTGCACCACAAATCATTAGATAAGCTCAGAGTCCAAACAAGGTGTGGTCACCTCAAAGTCCATGTACTTGGGGAACGCCCAAGGGATGAATGCCTGAAGATCTCTACACAGAAGATAGATTATTAGTTCCAAAGGGGTATGATTCACACAAGAAAACTAGAAATCAAGAGATACCTACTAGATCTGCCAGGTTCAATGTGTTTACTCTAGCCCAATACCTAAAGCAAGATACGTCTTGGTGTCGCACAAAGTGTCTAGGCAGCGCGACAACGCTCAAAGTAAGGGCTGTCACTCTAATCCTTACTCCGTTTAGACTCTCTCCTAGACAAGTCGAGGGGGGTAGTCCCTAAGGTTAATGGATGAGGGTAGGCTGTGGAACACAGGCTCTAGGAGATTTTAAGGATGAACAACTTGATGAATTTAAAGCAAGTCTAGGTCAATTAAAATAGATAGATTAAGATAAGACACAATAACAAAATATAAATGACTACAGACCAATGCCTTTATGTTCAATTAACCGTAGATCAAGTAAAACAAGTTATCCAACAAAAAAAATCCAGTATGTAACGAATAGTCACAATCAGGTATGATCAATATAAACGCCCAAAATTGTATCATGCCAGAGATTCCAGAAGAATAATTTTTGATAATGACCAAGATCTAGAATTAATTAATTTCCTCCTATGGCCAATATAAATTTTAAAACACTATTCACACTTTGACCATAGAAAAATTATGAAAATGCATTTAATCACTAGATAACACCAAGGAACTTTAGATTAGCGCTTTAATTATTCCTTAGGCAAATTAAAGAAGTAAAATAAAACAAAGGATTAATAAATTAAAATTTTAATGGGCCATAGGCCACATTAAAATTTTTAATGTGAATACGCAAATCCCTTTAATTTATTTCATTTTTTATTTTTAGCTTTTTTAAATTTTTAGGATTTTAAAATTTTAGATTTTTTTTAAGTTTTGGATTTTTTTTCAATTAGATTTTAAAATTTTAGAGTTTACGGTCTTATATTTATTTTTTTATTTAAATAAAATAAAAAGTCAAAATCAAAATCATAAATAAAAAAAGCTAAAACAATGAAATCAAATCAAATCAAAATATTAAAAATAAGAGTTGAAACAAAATCGAAAATAAAAGAAAAATGAATCTAGCTAAAGCTTCCAAAAAAATGAAATCGGACTCCATATACAAACTAATCTAAACCCTATCGAAACACTAAAAAAATAAAATAAAAAAGAAGGAACTAACTAACTAAATAAATAAATAAAACAAGACCTAATCTAACTCGATGTATACATAGAAATGAATTTATTTTTTTTTGTTATGCGCAGCTTTGCAGTGGCTCGACGGCGGATGACAGTGGAAGAGATCCAAGCAAGGCAGTGAGGGGAAGAGTTGTGGGTGATGGACTGACGCAGCAAAAAGGAAGGACAAGAGGAATGGTAGGCAATGAAGGAGAGGGTTGCGGGGAGAAGGGTTGTAGTTGTGGGAGCCGCAAAGGGATAACGTTGTAGAGAGAGGAGTAGTGACGAATGATGAGGGATGCAGATAGGCCTAGAAAAAGGGGTAAGGAGCAGCGGACAAGCCTGGACGGAGGGGTAAGGAGCAGCGGACATGAACAAGGAAGAAGTGCAGATGGGCAACGTGATGGAGCAAGGAGATATGCAGATTGCAAGGGGAAACACTGGACAAGGAATGGATGTTGGAGTGACGGAAAGAAGTTGTTGCTGCGGACAGGGAGCAAGGTAAGTTTCTATGGCAACATATGGAGAGTTGCAGCGATGGGTGAGGAGAAACCACAGAACTGAGGGCGAGGTAAGGGAGCAGAAGATGGCAGCAAGGGACAGAGGTCTAAGGAGGCTCAAGCCTGTAGCTGTGGGTTGACAGTGGGTTTTTGAAGGGTTACAACCAGAACGTGCGGAGGAAAGGCGATGTAGTGAAGGAACATGAGCGAAGGGGAGCTAGATGGAGCAAGCAGCAGTGATAACGCTGTTGGACGGATTTCACTAATGAGAGAGATGGCAGCAAGACTAGAGTTTGCAGATTTATAGAAAATGCAACAGCAGCAAAAAGACTGTGAGCCTTCTAAAAAAAATCGAAATGGCACAGTGAACTCCACAAATCAGGCTGCAAATCAAAGAAACCAATCAGCAAACTAGTGGCCCAAAATCCCCTTAGAAATTTTCCATAAATTTTAATTAAAATGTCGAATCCAGTTGCTACGGATTTATTAATGAAAACCCTTAAAAAAAATTCCAGATTAAAAATAAATAAATTTAAACCCTTGCACTGCAAAAATCTGGATAGAATCCCTGCAAAAATGATGTTTATGAACCCCAAATATCTAGATCTTACCCTTGAGGGCCTAGATCTGGACTCTACATGGATTTTTTCCTCAGATCTGTAGCTGCAAGACAACAAGAAACACCCAAACGATATATACAATGACCCAGAAAAACCCAAGTCAGAAAACCAAAAATAATTTACAAATTTATGCACAGGAATGACAGATCTATCAGATCTGAGGAGTGTGAGTCCAACTCCGCTCCCAAATCTGACAATCTAAGGCTCTCAACAGCCAAATTCATCAACTTCGCACATAAAACATTTAAATTTTTAAAGTTTAAAAGAGGTGTTGAGCTCAAAACCCTTCATGCATCACCAGTAAAAATCTTATGATAAACCCGGAATCAAATTAGGTTGGGCTCTTCAGAAAACACAGATCGGGAGTTGGTTGGTCCAACTGAAAACTTCCCTGAACGTCCAGTGATATTAAAATCAAGACTTTCCTGCAAAACTCAATTCAACCATCAAAATAGAGCGAGAAAACAATAATAAAACTCAGACAAATAGAGATACATGCTATTGCGTTCAGAATTTAGATTATTATTCAAATCCCAGCGACTGAGCAAGATACTTGTACTCAAATCACTCTTCAGAAGCTATAATCAATGGCTAAAAAAAGTTTTATGCATGAAAAACGACACATCTTACAGTATTTCCATGAAGAGTAACACTGACAAAATTTAACCCCAAAGTCTTTCTTTATTATCCGAAAAAAATAATTACACGAGAGCTTTTAGCTTAGCACACGACTCAATGGTCGGATCCATTGACTGACAAATGACTTCCTATTTAAAAATAAATCCTCCAATGGCTAGTTCAAGTGATCCTCGTTAAAGCAATCTCGACCATTGATGAGGATCAAAATTTCTTTTAATCTCATCCGTCAAAATTTTAAATTCTTGACAAAATTCAAATTTTTCAATTAAATGCATTTTAATTAATACAAAAATTAAATTTTTGAATTAATTTCCTCAAAATTTTGACTTTGACTTGACCCCAAGGATCAAAGGCTTAAAATTTATCAAAATAATTAATTTACCTTAATCCTTGAACCTTTTAAATTTTGATTTTTAAGGACCGGCGAATTTTGCCCTTGGAGAATTTAAATTTACCTAGGACCTAGAATTAATTAAGTTTATGGCTTAGAATTTTAATTAATTTTTGGTGAAAGATTAATTAATTAACCTATGAGGGGATAAATTATTTTTCCAACCCAAGACAATTTACATCATAATTTTCATATTTTTTTTACATCTCATAGGGGGAAACCCATTTGTAGAAGACCCTCACAGACAACCCATTTCTGCGACACAAATATAATCCAGCGGACCAAGCAATTTGTAATAAAATAATCTAATCAAATAGTTAAGATTATTCCCAAATCAGTTTTACATAGGCTCGATCCAGAACACTAAGACTAGCCTAAGATCCCAGTGACAAAATCCATTTCGGCTTTGGGGTAAAGCTGAAGGAAAACTCTGCCAACCATTCGAGAATGGATCGGTAAGACGAAAAACCTCCCAAATGTAAATTATCACTATAAAAGTAGGTTTACCTAGGCAATTAAATACACAACACAGATCTACTGAGATTATTTACATTATACACATGCAGAAAGGGTTTACATAACATCCTGGAAGTGGAACTGAGGATGATAGTTGTACGAAACGAACACATCGATCAAGCGCTATCCCTTTTGCAAAAAAAGGGGGTGTAGTGCTATGAGTCGTTGACATGTAGATAATCCAACCACTAGCTATGGAACTATAATCTTCAATGATGAACACAATTAGAGCACTAAAATCATTCAACACATCCCATGAATCATCAACAGAGAGACACCTCGAAATGAAACCCCAAAGACTATTTTTTAATCCAGAAAAAATATTCCAACAAAGCTTAGCTCGATACATCAAATCAACATCAGATCCCCCTTAAAACTCAACCAAATTCTGCGACTCAAGAGACATGATCTATTATGATAAAGATACATAGACTCGATAACAATAGGACTCACCGAAGACCTTGTCAATGAGTTCCACCCTAAATTTTGGGTATATCAGAGAGAAAAACTCTGCCAATTAATCGTGTTTAGAAACACAAGTAATTGGGGAGGTTAAAAAACTCCCAAAAGTGAAATCCTTTCACAAGAATCATAGGCTTACCTAGTTGTTGTTACATGGCTTAATAATCATACTAGAATCATTTTTACAATACGAAAGTAGAATTTAGGATTACAATGATGATAATGACTGAAAAATTTTATCCACTACTTTATACTTTGCTTCTCGGAACTATTGACATGTACATGGTCCACATGGTGAAGTAATCATAGGGTTAGAACGTTCTCAATTTTATTTCTTTGACAAACATCACATTCGACAATGAATTTTTGAATCTCTTTACTCATACCTTTCCAATAGAATGATTGACAAGTATTATAGTATGTTTTGAAGAGCCCACCATGTCCCACTACTGGTGAACTGTGTGTTTCCCTTTGAACATTCATTTTAAATTTGGAAGATGGGATTGGATAAATTCTACCTTTATACCATAGTATGTTATTTTTCCATTCAAAGTTTGGATTTTGATTGACATTTTTTATTATAGAACAAGAGCCCAAATCTTTGGCATATTCAATTCGTATTTCATCTAATGTGTCAGGAACTACTACCAATGTTGCACAAGTTGTTATGTGTTAATTTGGCAACTCAATGAAAAATTCCAACCATGGGACAAGATTCCCCTTTTCGAGAGGACCAATTTTGACTATTTAAGTGCTCAATTTGAACAAGGGAAAATGTATTTTTGAGTTAAGGCCCACATGTGCACATTTGATCAAATTCGCCCCAAAAGATAAATTGGACACCCATGGATGGCTATAAATACAAGTCAAGTGACCCTTATTTGGACATCATCATGAAGAATTCTTCTATTCTCTTCATTAATTTTGGCTCGCACAGGTCTGAGATGGTTCGTGGAAGTTCGCTCGCACAAGTGTGAGATTGCAGGGTTCGAAGCTCGCATGTGTGCTATGGTTTTGGTTTCCGACCGCAAGCATGACACAGGCAAATTTCGGCTATAACCACTGGCATGCAGGTCTATGCATGTGGTTGAAGGGTTTTAGCCACATGTACGACACTCTCTGTGTGCGGTTGAGACCTAGGGTTTGAATTTTGAGTTGACAAAAGATTTCGCTAATTGATCGCAGAATTCGGCAGTGGAGCACAGAGAGTGACAGTTGATCGCAGGCTTTTGAATCAGGGTTTTGATTATTGGCATTGTTGAGTTCATCTTATGATGTTATTTACATGACTTTGCTGGATAGGATTATGGTTGAAGATATGGATCATTATACTCTCTTTCGCTGAATCATTCAATGACAATCTAATAAGAAGAAGAATTTGAAAGGGTTTTCACTGTAGTGGGTTTTGCCTTGGTCTCCAACTAATCTTGGTGTCTTTATGTGTAAATGTTTTTCCTCTATTGTTCCTTTATGTTCCATTGCATTGATGATGATGTTGTTCTTTCTATATAATTGCATATGTTGTTGAATAATGTTTTAAATCTGAATAATGTTATGATGCTATGGGGTGAATTCTATATGTAAATGATGAAATGCAATTATCAAAGCAAAGACCAATATAGCCCTAAGAAATATTAACATGGTTTAAGAGTTAGGCTGAAGAAAAGTCATTGAGATCACCCCTATGAAGACACTTTGACAGAAGCAAGAGAAAATGAAGGAGACCTAAAACGATACTAGGGTTTGAAAGAAACCCTTGGCAATTTGGTTATTAGGGTTTGATGGATATTATGAGGTTAGGGTTTGGGAGAAACCCTTGTTTATGGAAAATATTTGAAATATGCACTCTAAAAACCCTAGCAAGATCAGCATGAAGATATTCTAGCACTTGCGACAGGTTTGATGTAGCATCAATGTTATATGGTCAATGGACAGTCATGAATCTTCAAGGTTGGTTCAAGAGGGAGAGCTCACCCCTCGTTAAAAGATAAGTACGTTTTAGATTTATGTTACCTCTTTGTGATTGTATTCCTGTATGGGTTTATTACTTTGATTACTACTTATACTGTGTGCGTGTATATGTTAGTATTTGGATACTTCTAAGCTCTTGACGAGATGTGATAAGTGGATCCTTCTTGAGGATCATCTAAGGTGCAAGAAAAGATAGCTAGTGCAAGAAGAGAGGAGCTAGTGCATGAAAAGGGGCACCTAATGAAACGTTGACAAAGTGCTACAGCTACCTATGTCCAATAAGAAGGTTCACAGGTATTTGAATACTACACGATATGTATGGTGCATTGTTTCAATGTTATGTTTCAGCTGTGATATTGGATGACAAGGTAAGCTCTAATATATGATGAGAATATGACCTTCACAAATGGCTCATGCATGCACATGAAAGTAAGCTTGATTCATGATGCTTATGATGAAATGGTGCATTTGGCATTGAGTCAATGGTGAAACTACTTGGAAACATTTATTCTTATATATGGTAGCTTGATACTATTGATAATGCTCGTAAAAGGCATGGTAACCATGATGATAGAAGTGTAACAATAAGATTGATATTCAAGATCTTCTTATTGACCTTGGTTAGCTTAGTAATTAAAACATATGGCAAAATTGGATGCCCTAACTTGATGGTTGATGATAAAGAAGTGATGTAGTGATTATAATCTTTGAAGTATGATGATACACTTGTCAGCTGCCCTAATCATATGACATTAACTCTTGATGAAAATTTGATGTCATGTTCATATGTGATGATTAAGTAGTTGATACTAACATGTTATGACCATGATGAATATATGTGTTAGAACCTGATATAGTTGGATTTCATGATCTAACAGTTTTGTTCAGGCATGACAGTATTATATAGACAAATTTATGTCTTGAATAATGATGACTGAAGTGGTTTCTCATTTAGAGGGAGAAACTCTTCATAAGATCCGCTCTCCTATTATCATTTGCATTAAAATACAATTGAAGTGAGATTTTTGACATAAATAGACAAATATTTGATATTGATGGTCTGCAGCAAATTCTGGTCTAAGAATAGAGGGTTTCCCTGAGTCTAAGCCCCAACTGCACGGAAGTAAGCTTATCCCTGCAGTTATAAGCCTCATAAGCCTCACAACCACACGGAAGAAGGTCTATGGGTGTGGTCGTGCCTGTAGGTCACAAAATCTGAAACCTCATGCACGAAAACAGAAGTGCACCTGGAGTATGACAGTTCTACAGACATGGAGCAATCAATAGATGAGCAGGGAAGTTTGAATGTTTGACTTACTATAGAGATTGTGAATGTGTTGACTAATCTCGTGATTGCGGGGGACCAAAATATGCATATTAATATGTTATTTTGATCTGATCATTAAAGCTAGTGTGAAAATTCTATCACTGCAACAACTAATTTACTTTTCCTACTTAATTCACCATAAGTTATTCATGAAATTACTTCAATAAACATTAAAATAAATACTGCTGCAGATATCACACCGTAATACAGAAACAAACATATGCACAAGAATCAACACATTGACATAGTTATTTTAGACTAATGTCCCCGGAAAAACCCAATGTGGGAAAACCGGTGCAACAAGGCAGGATTTTATTATTCAGCAATTTTCTAGTACAACAGGGTGCTAAACTGGCTTAGCCACAAATAGACAAATTTTCCAACACTTCTTCTGAACCCAGCGTGAGCATTAGTGACCTCTGTGTGACCTGAAACCCTCTGCGCAGCCTCTCTGGCCTTCTGCATCACCCCTGCAGCCTCTACGTGGATGACACAGGCCCTGCTGCCTCTATGTGGCTTCCTCTGGCCCTGTCTCTGTATTTCCTGCCTCTATGTTGATCTCCTGTCTCTCTGTTCCGTACTTGTTGCCTCCCGACTGCTCTCCAAACCACTGGTTCAATTTCTCAACTAACCCCGCTCCAAAAATTGAACTGACTAGTCTCCCTCAGTGTGTTCTCCAAGTGACTCTCAAACCTCTTCTTATACTTTTCTCGTTGACAAATCAACGGCTGAGATTAAGTCCCTAATCAATGACTAAGATTAGATTTGGCTTGATCCATGACTTTTGGACCCCTCTAACACAGTTTATATTAATACAGATTAATATTTAATTTTCCCTATGTTTAGACTTAGGGACTCCATTAAAAATAATAATTATTTTAATATCTCCCAAACTGTTTAGAATCTGCCCAAACCCTTTCTGGGTATTGGAGATCTCATGTGCTTTAACCTCTCCACGAATTTTCGTGGCTAGAGCACATCCAATGCTACCCCAAATCAACACTCCCTCTTAGCGATGACTGTGCTCTAGTAATACTCCACACTGAGTATCACCCTGATCATCTGGTATCGGTCCCTATGCTAATGTGAAGCCTCCCTGCCCAACATCCTCTACATTGTTGCATCCTATACTGCTGCCTATGACTGTGCTACTGTCACTGTTGCATCTGTACAACAACTCCCTCTGCATTCATGTTGCTGCTAGTCCTTTCGCCCAAAACTGCATCCGCACTGCAACTCCCTCTTCATTTGTGCTGCTAACACACATATTTCTACTTCTGAAAGGGGTTCTTTACCATCCCCATATTTTCCCTGAAGTAGTGAAATTTTGACTTTCCAAGGGCCTTGGTGAGGATTTCTAGCACCTGTTCTCCTATAGGAGTGTAGCTCAATTGTACAGCTCCTCGTTGGACACAGTCTCTGACAAAGTGACACCAGATATCATTATGCTTAGACCTATCATGAAACACTAGATTCTCAAAGAGTTTGATGCAACTCTGATTATCACACATGATCCTGGCCACCTCCATATTTCTTCTGAATAGGTTCACCAGCAGTTTTCTAAGCCATATGGCCTCACACGAAGCTCCGTTTGTTGCCATATATTCTGCCTCAGATGAGCTCAGATCCATGGACTTCTGTTTTCTACTGCACCAGGAGGTCATTCCTGATCCATTGTTGAAAAAGTACACAAAGGTACTTTTCCAATCCACTGAACTTCCTGCCCAATCTGCATCAGTAAATCCACTCAACCTAATATCCTTCCCCTTGGGGTATAAGAGCCCATAATCAATTGTTCCCTGTAAATACTTAAGAACGTGTTTGGCTGCTGCCCAGTGTGCTCTCTTTGGTTCCACCATGAACTGACTGAGGGTGTTGCCAGCATGGCAAATATCTAGCCTGGTACTGACCAGATACATCAGGGACCCTATGAGCTGCCGATATAGGGTGGGATCGATACCCTTGTCTTCTGATGCATCAATCTTCTTCCAGTTGGTGATCATTGGCGTAGCCATAGGTCTACAGTCTCCCATCCCGAACCTTTTCAAGATTTCTATAGCATACCTACCTTGCCCAAGGAAGATTTCTCCTTTCTGCTGCCAAACTTCCAACCCTAGGAAGTAGTGCATTCGTCCTAGATCCTTCATATCGGACTCTATGGCTAGATTCTTCTTGCAATCCTCAATGAGTCTAGATGATCCTGTCAGAAAGAGATTATCCACATATAATACTCAGATAAGCGGCTCGTTCTCTACAACCAAATAGTAGAGATTCGGATCCGCGTCACTGTTGACAAACCCCATCTTTTGCAAGTAGCCATCTATTCGACCATACCACGCTCTCGATGCCTACTTCAGCCCATACAAGGCTTTATTCAGTCTGCATACAAGAGACTTCTTCTAATGAGTTTCAAATCCCTCTGGTTGTTCAATGTATACCTCTTCTTCTATTACCCCATTCAGAAATGTCGTCTTGACATCCATCTGATGGATCTCCCATCTCATCTGGGCTGCAAGAAATATCATGGTCCTAATAGATGTATACCTGGCTATCAAGGCAAAGGTTTCCTCATAGTCAATCCCTTCCTTTTGAGCATACCCCTTAGCCACAAACCTGGCCTTGTATTTCTAAACACTGTAGTCCGCAGCATATTTAATCTTGTAGATCCATCTTGAACCTACCACAGATCTGTCTTGAGGCCTTGAAACCACCTCCCAAACATCGTTCACCATTATGGAGTTATACTCCTCTACCATCGCATCTAGCGAGACCTGATGCTGAGTTGCCTCCTTGAAACTGACAGGCTCTCCATCCTGAGCTACTAATGCCTAATATATGTCTGTCTATTTTCGCTCCCTCTTACTGTTCCTTGGCTCACCGATGAAGTTCTCTGCATCACACAAAATCTGACGAAGTTCCCTGCTAGTTCTTCCTCTACCAACAGATGCTTCTGTTCGCTCCTCCTCCTCATCCTGAGAATCTTCCTGACCTGAGGAAGAATTCTTTACTTTCGTTGGTTGAAGAGGCATGACCAACGGATCCTCTTTCGACTGCTCCTCGAAAGGCATTTCGTGAGATCTTCTGAAAGCTCTGTCCTCCATGAACTTTACATCTCGTCGTACTACTGCCTTTAGATTATCTATGCCTTAGCATTCTTGCTATATCCCACCAGATATCCCTTTTCTGCAGTCTGATCCAACTTCTCCCTCTTTTCTTCGAGTATGCGGCAATATGCTAAACTCCCAAATATCCTAAAATGACTGACTTCAGGCGTCTTCCTAGTGAAGACTTTCTCTGGAGTAATCTTTCCCAATGCCCGATGAGGAGTCCTGTTCTGAACGTAGACAGCTATGTTGCATGCTTCCACCCACAAGAATTTTGGCATATCCTGATCATACAACATGGCCCTAACTACTTCTACAATAGTCCTGTTTTTCCTTTCTGCCACCCCATTCTGCTCCGGATTGTAGGGAGTTGTCCACTCTCTTCTGATGCCCTCCTTAGCGCAATAATCAGTGAAGTCCTTATCGACATACTCTCCCCCATTATCTGAGCACAAGATTTTATTTTCTTCCGAGTCAGATTTTCCACCAGAGCCTTGAACTCCTTGAATCAACAGCAAACCTCATCCTTGGTTTTTAGAAAATAAATCCAAGTTTTTCTTGAGTAGTCATCAATGAAGGTAAGGAAATACTCGGCACCGCTGAGAGCTTTGACAGACATAGGTCCACAAATATCTGAGTGTATCAATCCTAGTACACTCTTGGCCCTGTGTTTGCTCCTAGGAAATGACACCTTGGCATACTTTCCTAGAGCGCATCCCCTGCATACATCATCTCGTTCCGTACTCAAATTCGGAACTCCTGTTATAGTGCTCCTGAGAATTCTCAGAGCTCCATGGTGCAAGTGACCCATCCTTTTGTGTTATAGTTCGTTCAAGTCCTTGTCCCCATGACTGCCTATTAGTGCCATTGGTGATTCTAGTTATAATCTATACAACCGATTACTTTTGATCCCGATTTGCACTTTCTTTTTCCAACTCGAGTGTTTGTCATATACTTTTCCTTGATAAAGTAGATGTCATAGCCCTTGCCTTGTAGTTGTAACACGGAAAATAAGTTCATACCCAATCTTGGTACATACAACACATTTGTGGCACAGAACCATTCTCCCAAATCTGCCTGAAAAGCTATGGTACCCTTTCCTACTGGAGTACACTTTGCCTTGTTCCCCATGGTGATCTGAAAGTTCATCTTCTCTTCTCGATATTCTGAGAAACACTCCCTGACTCCCATCATATTCCACGAGGCTCCACTGTCTAATAACAATACTTTTGATGATACAGCACTAGTCATGCATACCACTTCTTCTTCCAGCCTGGAAGCCAACATAGAGAAATCGAAATCTCTCTCTTGTGCAATCTTCTGAAAATCTACGTGAGTCCCTTGAGGTGCTTGCCTCTGCATCGTGGTCTCAACCCATAACTGATTTTCCCTTTCTGTCTCTAATTACTTGCTCTGATACCATGTGAAAATTCTATCACTGCAGCAACTGATTTACTTTTCCTACTTATTTCACCATAAGTTATTCATGAAATTACTTCAATAAACATTAAAATAAATATTGCTGCAGATATCACACCGTAATACGGAAACAAACATATACACAAGAATCAACACATTAACACGTTTATTTTGGATTAATGTCCCCGAAAACACCCAATGTGGGAAAATCGGTGCAGCAAGGGAGGATTTTATTACTCAGCAATTTTCTAGTACAACAGGGTGCCAAATTGGCTTAGCCACAGATAGACAAATTTTCCAGCACTTATTTTGAACCCAGCGTCAATCTTAGTGACTTCTACATGACTTGAAACCATCTGCGTCAGCCTGTTGAGACTCTACGCAGCCTCTCTAGCCTTCTGCGTCACTCCTGTAGCCTCTGTGTGGATGACGCAGGCCCTGTTGGCTTTGCGCAGTCTCTGCTGCCTCTATGTGGCTTCCTCTGGCCCTGTGTCTGCCTTTTCTGCCTCTTTGTTGATCTCCCATCTCTTTCTTTTGTACTTATTGCTCTCCAGACCACTCGTTCAATTTCTCAGCTAACCCCACTCCAGAAATTGAATTGACTAGTCTCCCTCAGTGTGTTCTCTAAGTGGCCCTCAAGCCTCTTCTAATACTTTTCTCGTTGACAAATCAACAGCCGAGATTAAGTCCCTAATCAACGGCTAAGATTAGATCTAGCTTGATCCATGACTTTTGGACCATTCTAACACAGTTTTATATTAATACACATTAATATTTAATTTTCCCTAAGTTTAGAGTTAGGGACTCCATTAAAAATATTAATTATTTTAATATCTCCCATACTATTTAGAATCTGCTCAAACCCTTTCTGGGTATTGGAGATCTCATGTGCTTTAGCCTCTCCACCAATTTTTGTGACTAGATCACACCCGATGCTACCCCAAATCAATAGCTAGTATATGACAATATTTGATAATGACTACAAGAGTCAAACAAGATTTGGCTTATTGAATTAACTTAGTTGACTTGGATAATTAATGATGCCTTAGAACTTTGAAATGATGCTTAATGGTTCATAGATATATTTTGTGTTATGGATTGATTGAATTCATGGTGATAACAAATTAAGGTTTTTTTTATAATTGATGATTTCACTTGATGACAATGCTATGTGGGCACAATGACTATCAGAGACTTATATTAGTATTCAATAGTGATTATGTATTTGCATCATTGGCTTTGGCAAATTGATTTAAGTATAAACAATTGTGATTCAGTATGCAGTGATTTTTGTTGTAGAAATCTCATAATGAATAGATGCCATAAACTTATATCACTTGTCCGTGATGTATGCATTCATATTTAGTGGCAGAAATGATTCATGTTATGATCATAAGGATGACTTGGTGAAGTCATGACTTGGTATTTGGATGTGAGCTCTACTTAACACTTGGTCCGAACAGATTGTCACAAAATTTTGTCTTTAATATTATTTTTGATTTGAGGCTTGATAAGCTGACTTAGTTGATTTGATTGCACAATATCGATTTGTGTAACGCTAAGCATATTGGTTTCGTCAAGTATTGTGTTTTGCAAAAGCATTGTATGAAGCAAGCATCCCGAGCCTGGTATGTCCGCATTGACAGCTACCAAGTGAAGCCAGGAAGATGTGTCGATCCAATCCTCTACTTCAAAGTGGTCCAAAATATGACTTTGATTTTGGTTTTATATGTTGATGGTCTATTCTTGACAAGTGATGAGCCTCTGATGATCAAAGTAAGAGGGAGTTGGCCTCTAAAGTCCAAAATGAAGAATCTAGGCATGTTGAATTACTTTCTAAAGTTTGGAAAAGAAAATATATATCGCGCAGCTATTGAATAGTTTTGGAAAGTGGAGATGCAATCCTTGGACACTCATTGAATTATGCACATATATTGTTGGACCTGCCTTAGCAACCGACAGTTGATTGAAGCATTGATGTTTTGTGTGAACACCCGTCTGTATATATATGTTTTGCATAGAAAAACCGCATTGAATTCATGATTGAGTCATTTCATACACATTGAGTTTCCGCCAAGCACCCTTTGAGATATTTACGTGGGACAATTAATTTTTGGTCTGAGATATTTTTCCTATGATATGTGACTGCATGGATGTACTGATGTTGTTTGGGATTGTTATTGATAAGATGAGCACATCTGGGTGTTGCCTTAGTATGAGATCTGCCATGATATTTTTGGATGAGAAGTTCGTAGATTTAAGCACAACCGAGGTTGAGTACGATGTTGTTGGAATGACTAGCTGTGAGGCAGGTTGAAGAATCTCTTTGGAGAGATGTTTGAGCAGAATCTGGATATGACAGGGATACATGTGATAATAATGAGTGAGATCCGACAGGTAGAGAATTCCGTATATAGTTGGGACCGAGATATCTTCAGTCAGTGCTATTGTATGAGACAAGATTAGGCTTGTGGTTGCAGCCTCCATGAGAGCGAGGATGAGTAAGGTATCCTTTTTGTGATATATATTTCTTCTAATAGAATATTTGATTTGATGTCTTGTATGAACAGGAGACTGCTACTATTGGGGCATGACGATTGAACTCTTTAGTGAATTGTTCAATCTGATACCAGATATGAGCATGATGATATGTTTCTAATTTACAAAGAGTAACACTGATCAAGAACACTGAGCCAGCTCTTCCCCCCTGTCTGAGCTCCCAAGGTGAGGAATTGAGATGGAAGGCTCCTGGGGCTGAGGGATCTCTAGACAATAGGATCGTAGATGTTTCTCCCCTATCTGTCACCCATCGGTTGTGTGTGATCCTTGTCTATTTTGATAAGTCGGATATCTCCCCCTATCTTGGTATATGCAAAGTGTACCCCAATTGGCATAATACCCACAAGTTGGGCTTGTTGGGATTACCGCTCCCCATCTAGCCAATGCGTCGAAAGAGTGCTTGGGGGTGAGTGATCCTTATCTTTGGTAAGTCAAGTGTTGATTTTTGGTAGCATCGGATGTGCTCTAGCCATTAAAATTGGTGGAGAGGCTAAGGCACATAAGATCTCCAAGGCCAAGATATCGTTTGGGTAAATTCCACACAGATGAAGAGATATTAAAATAATTAATATTTTTAATGGGGTTCCTAAGTCTAAACGTAGGAAAATTAAAATATTAATGTGTATTAATATAAAATGGGTAAGAAAGTTCTAAGAAGCGAGAATTGTAATATTCCTAATTAGCCATGGCTAATTGGAATATTCGATTTTGCTGAATTTTTGTCTTCTAATAGTTATTTATAAATAAAAAAAGTGAGAAAGGGGACATAACTCAATTTTAGAATAAAAGTCACTTCCTAGTAGCACAACGTTGTGACTTAAAGGGGACCCAAGGGGACCAAAGGGGGACGCAAAGATGGAGCCCACGTAGACACTTGGAGGGATTGCGCAGAAGGGAAGAAACACGTGGCAAAAGAGGAATTACGTTGGAGGAGGTGAGCCTTGGTATTAAAAGAGGCAAAGGCTATAAAGGAGAGAGAAGCCCCCTCATTTTCATCATTCGATTATGTGCATTGTGAGCTAGTCATTTCGACTTAGAGCACGCTGGCTGTTTAGTTAGTCTACAGCACTGTTTAGTGCATCGAGTGTCTCCGTTCGGAGATCTCACCCTTAGCCCCAGGGGAATTCGAGTGCCTGCGCGGGCAAGGTATTTCCATCAATATTTTTGCAGTAGTTTCAGCAGCATTTTCGGCAGGAGGATTGAGCATCTTGGGATGACTGCGCAGCACTGAAAGGGATGACGCAGTTCTTTCCAGCAAGAGTTTTGGATTGGGGTTTTGCAGGAGGATTTATGCTGGGTGATTGAGCAGGGAACTAGCCCTTGCATATTGGAGGATTTTCGGCAAAGTTTCAGGTAGAGTTCTAGAGGGGTTTCTTTAGTGGTAGCGCAGAGCATTGAGGAACTGCGCAGATCCCCAAGGGGGTGATTTTCGGAGGTCGGCCATTTCAGAAAAGCTTTCTGGGTTTTTCTGGGTTTCTTGAGTAGAGTCCGATTCCAGAGTTTCAGCCTTTTCTAAGAAGGGGAACAACCCCAAACCCTCATTTGATTTTCAGCTGCACAGTGGCTTTCTAGCAGCTGGGACGCAGTTCAAAGAGAAGCCATTCCTTTGCTATTCTGAGTGTATTTCTTCACTTGCCTTGCGCAAGTTGAGGTGCCATCTTCCTAATCACCTCCTGTACTCATTTTCCTACTCAGTATAATAAAATGGCTTAGTATTTCTCGCTGCATTTCTTGAGTATATGTTTATATTTCATATATACACTATTGTTGTTGCACTACTGTTATTATATCTCTGTGATTTTCACGGCTACTATACCACTTGTACATTTCTCTAGTTGAGACTTTGCTGGGGTTTAAGGAATATTCCGGGTTAGGGATATTATAAGAATCAAGCCAGATCTAATCTTAGCCGTTGATTAGGGACTTAATCTCGGTCGTTGAATCGTCAACAGGAAAAGTATAAGAGGAGGCTTGAGAGTCAGTAGGAGACACACCAATAAAGATCAAGAATTTGAGTTTCTGGGGCTGGGTTTGCTGAGGAAATCGAGTTAGAGATCAGTTGCAACGAGGGGCAGTTCAGCAAGGGATTTCGATCCAAGGCTGAAGAATACATACCAGAGAGGCAATAAAGTGCCCGAAGAAGCAGTGCAGAGCCTAGGAGGGTTGATGCAGAGGCTAAGGAGGCTAGCGCAGAGGACGCAGGTGCTGAGGTAGAAAGCCGCAGAGGCTGACGCAGACATACAGAGGGCTGTAGACGCTAACGCGAGGCTGAAGAGGCTACGCTGAGGAGGTTCTATGGAGCAAACTAAGAGCAGATCAGTTGGGAGACGTTGACACAGTACCAGAGAGGGTGATGCAGTTCCTGAGGAGTGCTTGGAGTAGCTTTCACTGTCTAGCACAAGGAACAGTCAGAGTCACTATGGGGCTGATCCTCAAGTTGCTAATTTGCCAGAATATCTGTCTCCATGGAGAGGTACTACTGCCAAGGATATTCTCTGAAGGGTGAGGCATTTCTGGCACCATAGTTGTATTCAGAAATCTGCTTAATAATAAAAGCCTCATATATGTTGCACCAGTTTTCCCGAATTGGGTTTTTCCGGGGACGATAGTCCAAAAACAACGATGTCGCTTGTGTTGTCTCAATTTATTTCAATTGTTGATATGTATATTTGTGAAGGTTGCAATTGTGTTTACTTCGATGTTTATGTTATTAAATAAGTTGTTAATGTAAATAACAAGTAGTAGATAGTAAACCACATATTGCAGTAGGGGTTTTTGATGTGTTAGATTCAGAAATTTTCACATGGTATCAGAGGGATTGCAGATCAAAGAGAACTGAAAACACCAGCCAACAAAATCTGAGAATTTGCAACAGAGAAGCATTTGTCCTGAGAGACAGCGCTGCTCTAGAGCTGAAGAGGAAAGAGGAGGAGTGATGCAGTGCAAAGTGGGTGACGCAGAGGCTCACGCAAAGCCTGCTTCAGCATTCTAAGACAAGAGAAGGGCCAACGCAGAGGCAGAGGGGCAGAACAGGCTCACGCAGAGCTATGTCATCCTTCTTAGCCAGGAAGGATTTACGCAATCGGTAGGGAGGAGCAAATTTAGCCTACATCGTGATTGCGCAAAATTTGAAGGGCTCAGGTTCTTTAGTTGTCGGGGCTAAGAGGGTTGTGCAGATTGTGATTTGAGGAGCTCGTGGGACATTGTTTCTGTCTGTGCAGAACAATGTCTAAGGAGATGGAACCAAGGTAGAGGGAAGCACTACCTCGATGGATTTCTAGCCAAGAAATCCAGATCCGAGTTGCAGCTGCAAAGGGGGATTGGAGGAAAATGATTCGATAGTTGGCAAGAGGATTTACAAGAGGGAAGTCAAAACTCAGAAGGAGTCTAAAAGAGGAGCAAAGATGGAAATCAACAGACTGAGGGATCAGGACAGATTGGACGGGGCTTCCAATTTTGTCATCTGGAAGGCCAGGATCCCGGCAATCCTGGATAAACATTGCATCAAGGACTATGCATTGAAAACAGTAGTTGTCCTAGTCGACCCTGATGCTAATGAGAAGTACGAGGAGGCCCAAGCGAAGGCGAAATGCATGATCCTAGACGGGGTCAAGGATCATGTTAATACCACATATTGTTGAGAAGTCAACAACAAGGGAGATGTGGGAGTCCCTGACCACCTTATACCAGGACTCTTCCGTGCAGAGGAAGATGTTATTGGAGAATTAGTTGAGGTCATATCAGATGCAAAAAGGAGAGGAAATAGATCACTTCCTTCTCAAGTTGTAAGGAATTTGCGACCAGATTACTTCCATGGGGTCCACATCGGATCCAGAGTTTATGGTCAAGACTACTCTGAATGCAGTCTCTGAGGACTGGGAGACGTTTGTCCAAAGAATTTTGGGCAAAGAAACTCTCCCCAGTTGGGAGGAGATGTGGGCAGCTCTTCGACAGGAAGAGATCAGGAGGTTGACCAAGGCGAAGAGTAGTGGTAAGGGAGTTTGAGTCAAGAAAGAGAAAGAGGAAGATGCAGCTCTAGCATCTGTGGGACAACAGGGGGTTCAGAAGAGAAAGAAGAAGGACATGTAGTGCTTCAATTGTGGGGAGTTGGGACATTATGCATCTCAATGCCCCAGGAAGAAAGGCAAGGGAGAAGCTTCCAACTCAAAGGCAACTCCAGCAAAGGCAGAGAAGGATGTCAAGACTGATGATGATTGTGCCATGAGTGCTCATGCTCCTCTAGAGAAGAGGTGGGGAAACATCGAGTTGTAGTCAGGAGGACTACATGCAGGGGCAGGATCCTTAAGGTGCCCAAACTCTTGGATCACATCCAGCTACGGAGCTCTTAAAGACAGTAGCATGATGACACGTGTCGAGTGGAGCAAGGTGTGATGGAGCGGCAAGGCAATTCTAGAGTGTAGAACTCTATAGTAGCGCAGTGGAGGTTGCAGCAATGCGAGAGGCACAAAAGAGGTTGCAACAGCGCAGTGGCAACAAAGGGAGCACAGGATAGCAGCCTAATTAAAATAATTATTATTTCTAATGGGGTTCCTAAGTCTAAACTTAGGAAAATTAAAATATTAAAGTGTATTAATATAAAATGGGTGAGAAAGCTCTAAGAGATGAGGATCAAGCCACATCTAATCTTAGTCATTGATTAGGGACTTAATCTCGACCATTGAATCGTCAACAGGAAAAGTACAAGAGGAGGGTTGAGGGTTAGTTGGAGACACAACAAGAGAGATCAAGAATTTGATTGTTTTGGGCTAGGTTTGCTGAGGAAATCGAGTTAGAGATCAGTTGCAGTGAAGGGCAGTTCAGCAAGGGATTTCTATCCAAGGTTGAAGAATACATATCAGAGAGGCAGCAAAGTGCCAGAAGAAGCAGCGTAGAGCCTAGGAGGGTTGACACAGAGGCTAAGGAGGCCAGCACAAAGGACGCAGAAGCCGTATAGGCAGACACAGAGGACGCAAAGGCTGACGCAGAAAGCTGCAGAGGCTAACGCAAACAGCGTGGAGGGACGTAGAGGCTGACGTTGGGCTGAAGAGGCTGCGCTGAGGAGGTTCTGTGGGGCAGATTGAGACCAAATTAGCCAGGAAAGGGTGACATAGTTCCAAAGGAGTGCTTGCATCAGCTTTTGCTGTCTAGCACAAGGAACAGTCAAAGACATTGTGGGGTTGATCATCCAATTGCTGATTTGTCAGAATATCTATCTCTGGAGAGAGGTACTACTGCTAAGGATATTCTCTGAAGGGTGAGCCTTTTCTGGCACTCTAGTTGTATTCAAAAATCTGCTTAATAATAAAACCCTCATATATGTTGCACCAATTTACTCAAATTGGTTTTTTCTGCGGACGATTGTCCAAAAATAATATTGTCCCTTGTGTTGTCTCAGTTTATTTCAGTTGTTGATCTGTATATTTGTGAAGGTTGCAATTGTGTTTACTTTGATGTTTATGTTATTAAATAACTTGTTAATGCAAAGAACAAGTAAGAGATAGTAAACCAAATATTGCAGTAGGGGTTTTTGATGTGTTAGATTCAGAAATTTTCACATCAGGTATCTCAACCAAGTTGATTATGATGCAAGTGTTTTACCACATGACTATTGAGAGTCATTGTTGGGAAGATCAACAGGAAATAGGATGGTTGTGATCCTTACCTCGTATAGCAAGTGGCATCTCGCCCATTGATTGCATCATGGGATGGTTGTGATCCTTGCTTGGTAAGTGTTATCTCGCCTATTGCTCGACATGGGGTAGAGTGTCCCATAGGACCTTCTCCACTATCATAGACATGAAGTGAGAGTGTCCCATAGGGATTTCCTCATTGTCATTTCGGGTTGAGGCTGAGCTCCCGGTTGTCGTTACAAGTTGAGATGTTCTCCCTAACGATAAGCTCTCTGATGTTTCCCAGGTTGTAGCACTGGGCTCCCTGTTGGCAATGATTTTAGGTTGAGATGTGCTCCCCAATGTAGTTTCAAGTTGAGATGTGCTCCCTGATATAGTTTCGGATTGAGATGTGCTCTCTGATGTGATAGAGCCTAGACGGTGCTAGCTTAAGCTCCCCTCCGATATCAAATTCTTATTTTAGATTTGAGAATGTTTAGCGTATGAGCAGAGTCAATCAAGAGATAAGTAGAGATGAGCAGAGAAAAGCAGTGATGACATTTGTTGACGAGATTCTTGAGATTGGATATGATTTAATGACAAGATTCTTGCGATGATTACATGATGCAGTTGGAATATCTCCCTAACTGAGACGGAGTGTTAATTTGGCAACCCAATGACAAATTCCAACCATGGGACAAGATTCCTCTTTCCGAGAGGACCAATTTTGACCAGTGTTCCACGGGGACGCGTCCCCCAGGGTCAGGTGCACGCACCCCACACACCCAGGATGGGGGAACATCTGGGGAAACGTTTCCCCACGCCCCCCTTTTGGAGAGACGTGGGGAGACGCAAGGGGGGACTTTTCGCCAGTGTCGGGGACACGACTCCCCAAAAGGGGGACGCCCCCTCAAAATGGGCTATGCATCTCCCTTTAAATTTGCTTGTAAACAATGATTAATGACAATGGAAACCTAGTATTTGATCATATTGCCTACTAATGTTATGCAATTCAAGGTAATGTTAAATTCTTAAAATAAAAGTGACATTCTCCTTTATCTTTCATTTTCATCCTTTTACTTAAATTTTTAACATTACCATGAAATGACTCAGGATGTTTGAGAGTGGTTCTGACCTCATTGGATTTCATATGGAGAAAAGTAGAATTTTAGATCTCATTCAAAATCCAGCAGACTTAACAATTTTTCAGGGATTCAGGATTCGATGGATTGCAATGTTTCCATTGCATTTTATCATGTACAAGGGTATGGAATTAGTATTTAATCAAGAGCACCAAGCCCTCTGTGTACTTTAGAGTGACTTTTAGACTCATCACTCCACTGTTTTTGAGTTTAGTTATATCAATTTACTATTCCAGTCTTTAGATTTCAGTATCTATTATAGTCTATTTTGCTTAGTACTAATTAAATTCTAGAATGATCAATGGTCAATTTTAATTTTAAATCAATTTAGAATCTAGAGTGATGAATGATGAATTTAATTTTTAAATCAATGTAGATTCTAGAATGGTGAATAATGAATGATGAATATGTATCAGAGTATTCCATTATTGAATCTCATGGTGTATGGATGAATCATGTATGTATTAGTAAGGATGATGAGTATGGATCAATGTATTTCATTACTTAATTCAATTGTGTATGTATCATTGTATTTATGCTTTCATTATTGAATATGAATTTGAAATATATATATATATATAGATATTAAAAAAAATTATATACCACGACATCTCCTCGTCCCCCCTAAATTTCCCTAAAATTTGAGGGTACTCCCACATGTCCCCCTTGTGCGTCTCCCCGCACCCGCGTCTCCTTGTCCCGAAGTCTTGATGGAACATTGATTTTGACTATTGAAGCGCTCAATTTGAACAAGGGAAAGTGTGTTTTGAATTAAAGCCCACATGCGCACATTTGATCAGGTCGGCCCCAAAAGATAAATTGGACACCAATGGATGGCTCTAAATACAAGTCAAGTGACCCTTATTTGGACATCATCATGAAGAATTATTATATTTTCTTCTTTAGTTTTGGCTCGTACAAGTCTGAGATTGTTCGTGGAAGTTCGCTCGCACAGGTCCAAGATTGCAGGGTTCAAAGCTCGCACGTGTGCTAAGGTTTTGGTTTCCGACCGTAGGCATGACACAGGTAGATTTTGGCTATAACCGCAAGCATGCAGGCCTATGCGTGCGGTTGAAGGGTTTCAGCGACACGCACGACACTCTCTCTGTGCGGTTGAGACTTAGGGTTTGAATTTTCATTTGACCAAAGATTTCCCCAATTGACTGCATAATTTGGTTGTTGACCGTAGATAGTGTCGCAGGTTTCTGAATCAGGGTTTTGATTATTGGCATTGTTGAGTTCATCTCATGTGTTATTAAGTTGATTTTGCTGGATAGGATTATGGTTGAAGATATGGATCATTGTAGTCTCTTTTGCTGAATCATTCAATGGCAATCTAATAAGAAGAATTTGAAAGGATTTTCCCCGTAGTGGGTTTTGCCCTAGTCTCCAACCAATCCTCGTGTCCCATCTATGAATTTTTTTCTTCTATTGTTCCTTTATGTTGCACTACATTGATGATGATGTTGTTCTTTCTATATAATTACATATGTTGTTGAATAGTCTTGTAAATATGAATAATGTTATGACGTTATGGGATGAATTCTACATGTAAATGATGAAATGCAATTATCAAAGAAAAGAACAATATAGTCCTAAGAAAAATTAATATTATGTCTTCATCTGCTTGTAAAAGTGCCTAGCGGCTATCTTATCATTCCCTTTATTATGTAATATTTCCATGTCAAACATAGAAAGTTTTTCAATCCATTTTTGTTGTTCTGTAGATAATGCCTTTTGTTGTAACAAGAATTGAAAACTATTGTGATCTATACAAATTTAGAACTTGCTTCCCAAGAGGTACTAGTGCCACCATTTATTCAATGCATGTATAATGGCAATAATTTCTTTGTGATAAGTAGCCTTCAAGCTTTCCCTTTTGTTGAGCTTTCGACTTTCAAATGCAATTAGGTGATTGTCCTACATTAATATTGCTCCAATTCCTAACCTTGAAGCATCACACACTACCACAAATGGCTTGGAAAAATCTGGGGTTGCTAGTACTAGAGTAGATGACATTACTTCTTTTAATGTCTCAAAACACTCTTCTTTATCGCTATCCCATTGAAAGGCATTTCTTTTAACAAGTTTGTCAGGGGTGCAGTCAAGTGCGCATAGCTTTTGCTAAATCTTCTATAATATCCTGTTATTCCCAGAAACCCTCTCAGTTTCAATATATTTTTTGGTTTTGGCCACTCTTTGAATACCTTGATTGTATTGGGGTCTACCCTAACTCCTTCCTTAGATATGATGTGACCGAGGTATTTGACTTCTTTTTCACCAAAAGTACACTTCGATAATTTTGCATAGAACTGATTTTCTTCTAGTAAGGAAGGTACTTCCTCTAGTTGCATGAGGTGCTCTTTCCAGGTTTTGTTGCAAATAAGGATATCATCAAAGAAACTAGTACGAACTTCTGTAAGTATGAATGAAAAGCTCACTCATAGTTTGCTTGGAATGTAGTTGGGGCATTTGTTAATCTGAATGGAATCATCTTGAATTCATAATGTCCTTCATGAGTTCTGAATGTAGTCTTCTCAACATCTTCTAGCCTTACTTGTATCTGATAATAGCGTAACCTCAAATCAAACTTTGAGAAATACTCTGTGTTGTGGAGTTCATCTAATAACCCATCTATGAATGGAATGGGAAATTTATTTTTTATAGTTATTTTGTTTAACCCTCGATAGTCTATACATAGTCTAAAAGATCCATCCTTCTTTCGAACCAAAACCACTAGAGCTACATACGGGCTTCTACTTTTTGCAATAACTTCACATATTAGAAAATCTTGAATTAGCCTCTGTATCTATGTTTTGTGAGGATGCGGATAGTAGTATGGATTGACATTAACGAGTGCCACATCTGGTTTAACTTCTATAATGTGTTCTATCTTCCTTTCTAGTGGTAACTTCATAGGCAATTGTTGAAATACTTTGTTATACCTTTGGACTAGGGTTGCAATCTCTGGTTGTTGTGATTAAACTACATTTGTCGTTAACAATTTTATTTGTTGACATTGTGCTATATTTATATATATATAGTATATATTATATTAATATAATAATATTGTTGCTCATTTTCAAATAAGTTTCTCCATTTGTCGTGTAGATACAATCTGAGTGGGAGGTGGTTGGAATCCGAACAATTTATATCTTCTACCAACCCATTTAAACTTAATGAATTGCTTTTGATGATTTGCAGAATATGTTCCCAATGTTTGTACCCATTGTATTCCCAAAACAATGTATACTCTTCCCAGGGGTACTATGTAAAAGCTAGACTCCATTTCCTAATCGCATAATTGTAATTTAGCCTTGTGATATTTTCCAACTCCATCTATTATTTTGTCGCCTGCTCCCATGACTCTTATGTAAGTTGTTGGGTACAAAAATAGATTAAGTTTCCTTGCAACATTTACATCTAAAAATTTAGGAGTGCTTCCCATCTCTAATAACACAGTGACATCTTCTTTTTCTATGTGTCCTATTAATTTCAACGTTTGTGGTTGAGTTATTTCTTTGATTGCAGCAAGAGTAATTATAGACATCACTTCTTCTGATTTTGTGCTTGGGACTTCAATTCCCTCGTTAGTCTCTTCATCTGAGTCATTACTAGCTGAGTCTTCCTCCTGTTCTGCTTCACAAGCGTAGAGTTTTTGTGTCTTTCATATATGACCTAGTGCATATTTTTCTCCACATGTCCAGCATTTTCCATCCTTCTTCTCTAGATTTGGGTAGCGGTTACCAATTTCTCATAATTAGGCAGGTATATACTTGTTAGATTTCTCTGAGAAATTTTTACTTGATTTTTCTATCGAATACTTGATTTCTCGAGACCTGTGAACAATCACATATTGAATATGGTTTTTTGTTCAACAAGCCTTGCCGCATGTCTAGCATCTTCAGTAGTGTTTGGCCTCCATAGTGAATCCTCTTTGTCGTGTACCCAATACTTCCCATTTGTGGGTATAGTCGCTTACAGTTCCCTTCTGCTTGAGATACACAAATTTGTTGTCGACATCATCTTCTTCTTAATTGTAGAATATTTTTAACAAGGCATCTACAAAATTCTTCCAATGAAAAGAACGGGCATCACATTTGTCAAACCACCATAAGATCCAGTCATATTCTTCTTCCAAATTGTTAGATGAAGTCATTATTTTCTCACGTTAAACTAGTTGTGGGTTTGATTTGAAAATGTCTTCCATTTTATTGACCCAAACAACAGCTCCCCTATGGTTTTTACCATCGCACTTGGGTAGCTCCTTTTTAATTTGTTGATAGCCCTTCTCTAGAATTTTTGTACGGTACTAAGTACCTGTGAAGTGTATTTTCGAAATCGTGTGTTAAAATTGGCAACTAGGGCCAAATTCCATCTTGGGATAGCTCATTTGATGGAGATGATGATTGCATTAAATTACTCTTTTTGAGAGGACCAAAATTGATATAAAGATCATCTCATTTGGACAAGCGGAAGTGTGATTTTGAATATATGCCCACACATGTGCAAATTGTTCAAGTCAGCCACATCAACATGTAGGCTCAAGAAGCCCAATAGATGTGTCTCTTCACCCACAACAAATTGTATAAATACAAGTGACCTCACACCTCATTTGGCATCATCATCACTCACACATTCTTCTCTCTCCTTCTCTCATTGGTTCGTAGAGCTATTGGGTAACTCCTCTCTCTCACACGTGTGGCAAGAAGGACGAGTTTTCTGGGTTGAGTTGCAAGACTGAAAATTATAGGCAGCAGAGCAAGTTTCACCAGTGTTGACCAAGGGTTCGTTGACCAGATTTGACTGCAATTTTTGGAGCATCTTTTCTCTCTTTAGGCTGCATTTTTAGGCATAGAAATCGAGGGAATTTGGGCAGTTTGACCAACATTGACTTTAGGGTTGACTGCAATTTGACCGCAGAAAATTACAATAGTTTTTCTCTCTCCTTTAACCAAGTTTGACCGAGTTGTTTTGGGTTGACTTTGTCCTCCTGATCAAACCGATTTTGAATGGGGAAGACAGTTGTTTTGAGGATGATTTATTGTTGATTTGACCAGCGTTGACTTTCTGGTTAGGGCTGAAGTTTGACTGCAGTTCACTGCAAAAATTGACAAGATTGTTTTGACTTTGAATTGGGGAACTAAATTTGACTTTTGTACTCTCTCTCTTTGTTGAACATTTTGATATAACAATAAGAAGAATTGACCAAAGGGTTTTCCCCATCTTGAATTTTTTCCTTGGCATCCACCAAATCTGGTATCCTCTTGTCTTGGTTTGTCTTCTACATATTGTTTTATGTTTTATCTACTTTTACTGTCAATGTGATTAATGGTTAATGTGATTGCTACTGGAAATCTAAATTGGAAATTGTTATTGGGTTGCTTAAGGACCATTGTATTAATTGTGCTAAAGAATAGAACATACCATTGTTAACTAAAATTAACATCATGATTTGGGGCATCTTGGCTATTTTGAGATTAGGGACTTTCTATTGGCTCTTAAGCATTTAAGGGATTTACAAAAAATGAATTCATGTTTCCTACTAGTTGGTCCACTCTTTTCTCTTGATTCTTAAGCCTAAGAGCCGCTTCCTGTTTGTCTTCCTCTTTCAATTTTAAGAAGGCTCGCCAACGATAATCAAAATCTTTGCTTTCCAGGTTTTGCATTCCTTGCAACATTTTTTCAATATTGTTTATTTTACGAATGTTTGCTGCTAATCGCTTCTGAATTTCAATTATCACCTTTTGTCCTTCTCCCAACTTTGTTTATCGCTTTTCAACTTTATTGAGACGATGGCATACTCTATCGAGCTACTCTCAATATTTATTTACGTCGGCTTGTAGCTCATCACTATTCCCCATTTTGGGTTTGGCTTTCCTCTTCTTGGCGGAACCAACTTTCTCTTTTTTTTATTAATTAATATTTATATACATTTTTTTAAATATATATACACACGTTTATAAGGTATTAATACTAATATAAGTGGTTCACTATATTATTATTATATAAATAATTAAACTTTATAAATAACTATGGTATAAAACTATATTATAAGTTTTATTTATCAATGGTCTAACTTAAGAATCAAATAACATCAGCGACGAGCAAGATTATGGCAAAGTTGATTGGACGCTAAATTGGTCGGGAAAAACCACGATTGTGGCTAAGAACAAGGCATCGATTTGTGGCGGATTTGATAGTGGCGAAACCTGCAGATCGAATCGGGATTGCGGCACGAAACACAGGAACACGTCGCAAATGGTGGGTTGAGTTGGAAAGAAGGGACAGAGTGTGAAAATTTGGATGCCCAAATTCCTACTGCAGCAAGTGATTACTATAGCAGCTGAGGGTTTTATTATTAAGCAGTAGTTTTTCTGAATGCAATCTTTGGATGCCTTGCCAGCTATCCAGTACAGAGAATATCACTAACAGAGAGATAAGTGAAATTACCTCACTCTATCATTGGAAATCCTAGCTGCCTTTGCGCAGTCTCTACACAATCACTGTGTAGGCCCTGTGTCACAGCTACTGGACTCTGTGTCACTGCTACTGGTTGATCAATTTACCTTTGAGATTTCGACTTTTGCCTTCCCGGTCTCACACCCTAGCTTCCAACTCCAGAAATCGATCTCTCTAGCAAATTTATGGATTCCCTCTGGGCTTCTGCACCACTTGTTAGTTATTGGTAGCATCGGATGTGCTCTAGCCATGAAAATTAGAGGAGAGGCTAAGGCACGTGAGTTTTAAAGAACCCAGAAACCATTTGGTGAAATTCCACCTGAATTGTAATTTATTAAAATAATTAATATTTTTAATGGGGTTCCTAAGTCTAAACTTAGGAAATTAAAGTGTTAATGGTATTAATAAAATATGGGTGAGAATGATCTAGAAGGCGAATCAAGTCAAGTTTTAATCTTGGTCGTTGATTAGAGACTTAATCTCAGTCATTGAAGTCTCAACGAGAAAAGTATAAGAGGAGGCTTAGGGTTCATTTAGAAAGACGCGGAGAGAACAAATTGATCTGAAGTTCAACTTCTGGGGCTAGGAAGCTGAGAATTCGAAAAGCTTCTGTAACGGTCGGACCGATGTAAAAAGTTCATAGCAAAACCAGTAGCTACTTGTACTAAAAACAAGTAAGTGTGATCCCCCCTAGACAATAAATAATTGACATGAAGAGAGGAACATATTTACTGGTGATATCATCCGCAATCACCTGAATCTCGAGACGGCTCTTTTGAACCGATCATATACTTTATTGAGATAAGGTAAAACTGAAATTCCCCCTCTAAAAACTGTACATGAGAAATTTCCTTCATACGGCTTGAACAAGAACAGACCAATTTTTTTGACACGAATAATAATTTTGGAAAAGAGATAACTGTGAGGGTTCGTTGCCTACACGGTCTGGAGAAATGAAGATGATTCGAAACAATCCAGCATTTCTAGATCATTCTGCAGCAGAGGGGCAGGGATAGTTCGAAAGTACTAGATAGAGAGGCGGAGAGACACTAGTGGAGGCAGCACAGCAGCTAGAAGGACTGACGCTGGGCCAATCTGTGCCCATGCAGGCCTGACACAAAGCCAGAAGGGCCAACGCAGAAGCAGAAGTTGCCCTCACGCAGAAAGTCGGAACTACCAGGGAATTGTCGGAACTGCCGGGAAGGTTGACATAGAAGGCAAAAGGGCCAGCACAGAGCCTATAAGTTTGACGCAGGGCCAGCACAGAGATAGTCAAGGTTAGCCAGTTTTGTTGTCGGATAAGCCGGAATCTGCACGATGAAGTGAAGTAAAACTCACTCAATTTTCCGCCATTGTATTTTCTTTGTCACTGGATTGCCAAGAGGACATCCAACATTGTATTCAACCTGTTGAGACTTATTAATATAAAACCCTCAAAGCTATTGCACCGGTTTTCACGCATTGGGATTTTTCGGGGACTATTTTGTCCAAAAATAACTGTGTCCTATGTATCTTGTTCTTTGCTTAGTTTTATGTTTCATGTAATCAAATATTAATGTAGTGTAGGCTGCAGAAGTAATTTACTTCAGTATTCAGAAAAATAACATGATAATGTATATTAAAATCAAGTAGGAGAGGTAAATTTGGTTTTTGCTACAATAGGGGTTCCTTGGACTAGGAATTTTCATATGGTATCAGAGCATTCATTTTGAAAGAGGAAGAGCAAATCCAGCACTGAGCAGAGAGGCCAATAGCTGCATTTGGCAGCAATTTGAATCCCCTTGAAGGGATTGCACAGTCCTTGTCGGGAAGCAAAGATTCTGAGGAAATCTCTCTCTGAGAAAGTCGACAGAGAGGTACGATTTCCAATTCGTGATTTTGAAGAGGCAGAGGGAGTGACGTAGAGCCTCAGCACAGTGCTTGAAGGACGCAGTTTCTAACAGGGCAGAAATCCGTCGGAAAAGAGCGAAGACACATAGAAGGGGAATTTTCTCTTGAGAGAAATTTTCTCGCCAAAAGTTAGAATTTCTCACTTGTCGGGTAGCAGTGTTGAGCAATGACTAGAGGGTTCAATTCGAAAGTTTGGGTGATATGGCATCACATGGACTTAGAGATCAAGACAGGTTGGAAGGAGCTTCCAACTATGTCATATGGAAGACCAGAATCTTAGTTGTTCTGGAGGAATACGATCCCGAAGCGTACGTCAAGAGTGTTGTGGTTGTTCTCGCTAACAATGATCAGAAAAAGAAGTACAAGGCCGAGCAGGGAAAGGCGAAGAGGCTCATTCTCGATGGAGTTCGAGATCATGTGGTCTCACACTTGCAGGGCAAAGATATAGCCCGAGAGGTGTGGGAAGCTTTGTCTTCACTGTATGAAGGATCAACCGAATCGCAAAAGATGTACTTATAACAAAATTTGCAGCGGACACCGATGCAAAAGCAAGAAGGGGTTAACTCCTATCTTCGATCTCTTTAGGACACCAGAGACCAGCTTGCTGCAATGGAGTCTACTCCTCAGTATACCGTGATGTTAAGGACGGCCCTAAATGGAGTCTCAGATGAATTGCAAGTCTTCGTCCAAAGTATATTGGGCAGGGAAACACTACCTTCATGGGAGGAGATGTGGGCAGCCCTTCAACAGAGGGAATTAAAGAGGGATCTGGTTAAGGTCAACCTCAATGGCAGCAGTGGGAGTGGCACGAAGAACAAGGAGGAGGAGAATGCAGCTCTAGCATCAAAGGGATAGCAGAAGCAGAAGCGAAAGGAGGACATGTCAAAGGTCAAATGTTTCAGATGTGGCGAGATGGGCCACTCTGCATCCCAGTGTTCTTTGAAGCAAAAGGATAAGGATGAGAAACATGATCCTAAGGTTGCTCCAGCAAAAATTGAAGAAGATGAGTTTGCCATAAGTGTCCACGCATCTCCAGGAGGGAAATGGGGCGATATTGAGCTGTAGTCGGGAGGACTACATATGGGCAGGATCCTTGAGGAGTCCACCTCTTGGATCAATCCCTTGGTACAGGATCCCAAGATTCAGCAGTAGCGAGATGGACTTAGTGTCAGATGATGCAATAGATTGTTTGGAGAGGCAGATGCAGTGGCCTGAGACCAGGGACTAATCAACGCAGAGCAAGGTTGGCAGCAGTGTAGACGGCATAGTGCGGAAGTCAGCAGCAGCGCGGAAGATTCAGAGGGTCAGAGACTAGTAGCAGTCAGATTCCAAAATTCATGGTATTATGCTGAACATGGTTAGTTTATAAATTTTGGATGCTTTTCCATTGCTGAGCAGCAACAATGGGAAAAATGACGTAGTGAAGAGCTAGTAGTGGCAGTGTTAATAGCAGATGCAGAGGGAATTGTAGTATAGATGCAACAGTGGCAATGGCAGTGTCATGGGCAGCAGTACAGTAGTAGTTATAGCACAGTGTTGGTGGCAGCAATAGTGCGGAAAGGAGATAATTCAGAAACAGAGCAGCATGCAGTTGGACATTGTTGCTAGAGCACATTCCTCTCTAAGAGGGAGTGTTAGTTTTTGGTAGCATCGAATGTGCTCTAGCTATGAAAATTGGTGGAGAGGCTAAGGCACATGAGTTCTAAAGAATCCAGAAACCGTTTGGTGAAATTCCACCCATATTATATTTTATTAAAATAATTAATATTTTTAATGGGGTTCCTAAGTCTAAACTTAAGAAAATTAAAGTATTAATGGGTGTTAATCAGAATACGGGTGAGAATGATCTAGAAGGCGAATCAAGTCTAGTTTTAATCTTAGTCGTTGACTAGAGACTTAATCTCGACCATTGAAGTCACAACGAGAAGAGTATAAGGAGGCTCGGGGTTCATTTAGAAAGACACACAGAGAGAATGAATTGATCTAAAGTTCAATTTATGGGGCTAAGAAGCTGAGAATTTGAACTAGGTGATCATTCTATAGCAGAGGGAACTAGGTGATCATTCTACAGCAGAGGGGCAGGGACAGTTCGGGATTACTGAACAGATGGGCAGAGAGACACTAGTGGAGGCAGCGCAACAGCTAGAAGGACTGACGTTGGGCCAATCTGGGCCCACGTAGAGCCAGAAGATCCAGTGCAAAAGCAGAAGCTACCCTCACACAAAAAGTCGAAATTTTCAGGGAACTGTCGGAACAGTCAGGAAGGTTGATGCAGAAGGCAGAAGAGACAGCGCAGAGCTAACACAGAGCTTGTAAGGCTGACGCGGGGCCAGCGCAGAGCTAACGCAAAGCATGTAAGGCTGACGCAAGGCCAGCACAGAGATAACCGGGGTTAGCCAGTTTTGTTGTCGGATCAACCGGAATCTACTAGGTGAAGTGAGTTAAAACTCACTCAATTTTCTGCCATTGTATTTTCTCTATCACTAGATTGTCGGGAGGGCATCCAGCATTATATTCAGAACTACTGCTTAATAATATAAAACCGTCAGAGTTGTTGCACCGGTTTTCCCGCATTGGGTTTTTCCAGGGATTATTTTGTCCAAAAATAACTGTCCTATGTATCTTGTTCTTTGCTCAGTTTTTTGTTTCATGTAATCAAATATTAAAGAAGTGTAGGTTGCAGAAGTAATTTACTTCAGTATTCAGAAAATAGCTTAATAATGTATATTAAAATCAAGTAGGAGAAGTAAATTCAGTTTTTGCTACAATAGGGTTCCTTGGACTAGAAATTTCCACACTGCCTCTACGTGGCCCGCGTCAGCCTCTATGGCTCTCTGCTTCTTTTGTTGGATCTCTCTCTGCCTCTTCTGTTGAGTATTTCCAGATCAGGAGAAATCTCCAACCGAAACTATCCCTGCCCCTCGCTGCAAAAGATCACTAGAAATTCCTCTCCCGCAGCTGCTCTACTTCAGAAATTCAATCTTCTAATCTTCACTCATGTGTTCTCCAAGTGCCTATCAAGCCTCTTCTTATAATCCTTTTCCTTGATCAATCAACGGCCCAGATTAGATCCTAATCAATGTCTAGGATCAGTGTTGAAAATGTCGGCAAAATATCAGCGAGGGTCCAGAAAAACATCTTATCCACAATATCGGCAAATATCGGCAAGCATAAAAAATGCATAATATCTTCATTTTTTTCAGATTTCTAAACATATAAAGCAATAACAACATGAACTAAACACATTGGCACATAAATATGAAGAAAGCACGGATATATATGATGTCAAATAGAAATGATACATCAAACTTCAAAGGCGATACCAAATCCTGTTGATCCCTGATAATTGTCCAATCAAGGACTCAAACAAA
>APFE030639550.1:25517-36920 GCA_000404065.3 Pinus taeda | reverse complement strand
AATGTAGCAACATAGCTCAATGTTATTGGCTTTCTCTTTTCTTTGTAAAAGGACAAAGGTGACATCATTTTCAAATATTGAAAATATAAATAAAATAAATAATAAACTCTACATCACATATCACCCAGTGTCTAGTTATAGAACACAAGTTTGAGATTTATCCATCTTTAGAACAATACAAAGTTTGAGAACCAAAATCAAGCTCTAGTTATTTCACAAAGTCAATTTTGTGCCTTAGAAAAGGCACACATGCATTTTAGTCTCTATCACTAATGCATGTGGTGATAAAGGTATATCTTGGCCTATGTAAAAAGACAAAAATGGCTTCAAATGTGGTTTCATGATTTTAAGTATTACAACTAATACTTAAAACTAATGATTCTTATTTCTTATGTAATTTTCCTGTATTGTTATATTATGCGTTCATGAATATCCTTTCCTTTTTTCTTAAAAAAAGTCATATAAGAGCTAGTCCCTTTCCCTTGTTTCGTACACTCCCCTGTGAATGTTTTATTTTTCACCAAACATTTACAAAATTCAAGATGTTAAGACTTTTTATGCTTTATTGATAGGTATACTAACGATAGAAGAACATCATTTGTATACAAATTTTTGTGCGCTACAATATATACAAAATGATTATTTTTAGCAGAGGTGGCCATGGAAAATGTAGAAATAATAGAGGTGGAGGACCAAATCCATTGAAAAGAGGAAACAAAAGGCTCAATTTTGAATACATTTGGATGCAAATTCTGATAAGTTCAACCAATTATTACAAATTGGTTTCCTCAATTTATCCTGCTAACAAGCATATTGTCCATCTCCTCCACACAATGGCAAAAATCAGTGGCCCACATAGACAAATGCATGGCTTCATCCTGGAGAAGTTGGGTGGTATGAATACAGATGTTCCTGGCACACAAAAAAAGTATGAGAAGATGCATGAGTCAAAGGAAGAAGATGTATCGACATGTGGTATAGATAGAACAACATGAAGAGGTACAATGTGTAATTAGGCTTGGTCAGTATCACACTTAGGGAAAATATGTGTAATCTTGTTGGGGGAGAAGAATGAGCCTGATTAGTGTCAAGGGATTTCTTCAAGTTAGTAGCCATCGAATTCCTTAGCAACATTTGGCACAATTTCCATCAACGGCAAAGGGGGATATTGTTGGAAAAAATGTAGGCCTTGGAGAATCTTGGACAAAATGTTGCGATTAGAGATTGTTGGAAAGATTGATGGACATAATGTTCTCATTGATGTCAACTATTTCACTAATGACAAGTATGAATTCATTTATGTCAGTGAGAGTTGGATGGTAGTTGAGGTATTTAGTTGAGAATCATCACCGTAATAGGGTAAAGTGAAGAATTCCTAAAACATATGCCTATGGTTGATGAAGGTATGTTGTAGAGGTCACTTTGTTAAAGAAAATTTTGTGCGTAGAAACCCAAGTTAGGTGCCCCCACTAAGTGCATGGATGGATAATCCTCAAAGAGACCTTTCCAATGGCATATTACACTTAATAAATATCCTAAGAGTTGTCGATATAGTTTGTTTTGAAGTTAGGTGGTTAGCTTTAATGTTGAAGTTCGGAGGTCTGGGCCCCTTATGCAGAAAATAGGTTGTCTATGGCTAAAGTGTCAAACTTCAAACAATTTGGACCGATATGGATGTTTGGGCTAGGTAAGTTATTCAAGGATGTAGGTTCAAAATATTCCCAAACTCAAACTCATTTTCAAATTTCATGTGCTTTGTCCACAGATAAAGTGTCGAACTCTGAATAGTTCATACTCATTTTGATGTTCTGGCGAGGTAAGTTGTTCAAGGATGCAGGTGCAGAAGAGTCCTAAACCAAAACTCATGGTCAGAGTTCATGTGTTGGTGAAGTTCCAAAGTATAATTGGAATTCATCTTCGAAGGGTTGTTTTAAAGGGAACATAAGAAAAGAACTCAGACTCAGTCTTTCCTCTCTACAAATTTTTGATGATGTGGCATGATAATGTGGTTATTAAAGTACATATAGGTGCCACCAAATAGACCAACATGATGGCATGGCGTGTTGGAGAAGTGACACATGGAAGGAAAATTGGAGTCTTTGGATGGCAAAGTGGGCAAAATCCATTTGACACGTGGCATAATTCATATGTCGCAGTGTGGCATGATGACATCACCATGACATGAGAAATGTTGTTAGAAAATGATGTGGCATAGTATTGGGATTTTAGTTAGCAGATTAAGTTTTTGGACGATTTCCTTTGTTTTACAATTTCTAAAATTATACTAAATCCTAGATTGTGGGACTCGTAACAAGCATTAGTTCGAGCCTTCATCATTTAGGTGATTTTATCGAGCATAACAACAAAAAGGTCCAAACCTGAACTCAAGCATAAGCACATCAATCATAAAGAACATGGTCACATTTTTGGTCATATGCAAAAGGTGCTAAAGTCTCCAAGAGTTTAGTTAGTTAGAATTTGGTGCCGAGTTCAATTATGAATTAAAATATTTTGTTACATAGTTGTACAATGGAGAACTACAAGAACAAAGGATTTTATTTTTTGATGACAACTCATGGATAATGGCCATTTGTGAGGAAATTAAATTATGAACATTACACAAATATATAAAGAATTTAGCAAAAGAAGGTTAAGAGAAAGTGTGAGATATTGCAGTGGGTAAGAATTAAAGATAATATTTTACACTCTCTAGCTTAGAATAGCACACCAAAACTATAGAACCACAAGTTCATAGGCTGGATGTGAGCTAGAACATTGAATGAAGTGCTTATATCAAGCCTCTTGAGGAGCGAATGAAGCTCCTATTCTCAACCCATGTGGGATTTTTCTTAAAACGAAAAGCCATAGGGTCATGAAGTGTAGAAGAAACCAAAGTGTGAATGTGAATTGCGTAGTGAGAGAAAAAAAACATGATAGAAAGTGAATTGCTGAAGTTTATTGTTGTAGATGGTGCTAGTGTGTGCTTGTAGAAGAAATAGAATCTTGGTGATGTCGAGGAGCTACAATAGGGAGGTGGGTTTAGGAAGGCAATGGAATTATTCAGAAATAGAATAAAAGAATATTGCTAGAGGTATGAGTTTGAAATTCCTATGAAAAGAATAGATCCAACTGGCAACAGTAGTTTGGTGCCTGCACAAATTTGAAGTTGACACCTCTAGAAAGTTGGTGCTTGCAAATATGAAGGGGTCGGGGCCTTCTGTGAGTGGGTGTTCATAAAAGAATTGATGTAATCATAGTTAGTGCTTTCAATTTACATCATAATAAATAGAAGCTTTGGTGGTTTTTCTCCCAAAATGGTTCCCATTTTAAATCACTATGTATATGTATGAATGTATAATTGATGTCTATATATTGCAGTTGATTAATTGATTGGTTAATTAAATGAAAAAAATGATAATTATTGATTCACACCCCATGGGAATTCTTAATTCCTAAATAATAAGAAGCCACTTTAATTAAAGAAAAAACCTACTTTCTAAGATCTAAATATTTCAATTCATAGTCATGTAATGTTTTTCTCATGCATAAAATAGGAAGTTCCTTTCCTTTTGTATTCTTTTGAGTATGTAAAGAGGCAATAGTTTCATTCAAAAAAAGGGAGTAGAGTATGTAGTCTCGTTCAAAATATGGACTTGTTAGTAGTAGGGCTATTTTAATTTCTTGTTTAATATTTGTGAAAGCCATTTGTGTTTATGGATTTCGTTCAAAAGCTTGATCCTCTTTTAACAACTCATTAATTCAATTCAATATTGAAGCAAAATCCAATATCAATCTTCGAACAAAATTTACCTTCTTGAAGAAAGGTTAAACTCCCATTTGGGAAGTTAGAGGTTGCAAATTATTTATGGTTTTAACTCTATCTATATCAAATATTATTCCTTCTTTTCTCACAATATGGCCCAAAATATTTCTTTTGATACTACAAACAAATGTTTCCTTGGATTAAGAGATATGCCATACAATCTAGAATGTTGGAAAACTTGTCTCAAATGCATGATATGTCGTTCTCTTAACTTTGAATGGATAGTAAGATCATTATGGTAATCTTCAATGAACTTATCGATCATCTATTTAAATGCATAACCCATATGTCCTTATAGTGTAGCTCTAACATTTTTTAATCCAAAGGGAATCCTAGCATATGAAAATGTCCCTCATGGTGTTACAAAACTACTCTTGTATTGATCATATTTGGCAACTAACACCTGATTCTATCTGGCGGACCCATCAAGTATTGAAATTAAAGCAAAAACAACAACTTGTTTGAGGAGAATTGATTCAAGAGCATCCAATTAGGGAGGCGATAGCCGGCCATGTTGTTTCAAGTTAAAAAAAAAAAAAAAAAAAAAAAAAAAAAAAAAAAAAAAAAAAAAAAAAACAAAAAAAAAAAACAATTTTAATTTTTAGTTTTCTTTTATTGTATCATTTTTTTTCAAGAAGGTTGTCGTAGCCAATGTCATTATTTATTTTTTATTTCTTTTAAAATTCAATAGATTAGAGAGTGGTCTTCATATATTAATACTTGAAAACAGAAAAAGGAATGTAACTGTAAAATTGTAACTGCAAGTAGTTCCTCAACTGAATGAGGCCTCAAGCAGCTTATGTACATGAACAAAAATAAGAAGCAGGTGGTTGTTGCCAAACATAAGAACAACAACTATATAATGTAAATCTCTGACAGAGAAATTTCTTTTTTTCTTGAAGAGTAAAAGGAATCATTTCAGGTAACCATCAGTATTTAATATGAATGACTGCTACCGTGTATGAATGAAATTAATTATTGGAAGACTGGAACAAGATTGTGCATCATATCAAGCAATTAAAGGCTGTTGGTAAACTCATTCAGGTATTTCACAAGACAATATATTGAAATTCTTGCAAACAGCAAATGCATTCACTTTTCCATAAATACATACATATACATACATACATATATATATATATATATATTATATATAGATAGATATATATATATCGCATAAATATTTGTTGCAGTAGAGACAACATCCTGTAACCCTACCCAGGTTCAGAGCCTAAGGCAAGTTGCGTTTCCAAAAAATATACAAACACCAGAGATAGTCCACAGACATTTCATTTTAAACCTAGGAGGGTTTCTGAGACTCAGAAAAAACATCTATCAAAAGATAGACAAGATAGCCCAGGAGTTTCAACGGAGGAATAGGTTCGAGCATCAACAAAACGAGACTACATCTCTGTAAAGTCCAACCTACAAATATTATGGAAACAAACAAGAAAGGCACTACCCGATTCGAGTGACAACGACCACGGAGGAGAGAAGGGGTAGAGGCCACTGAGGACCAAACCCTCGTCATCACTGCCGAGGAATGAACCACCTACACAACAACGAAAGATGTTCAGAGAGGCAACATAACCAGCATACAGAGAGAAAATAAAAAAGAAGGAACATAGGAGGACAGCTAGAGGGTTACCTGAAACGGAGGGTAGGTTCCATAGTCGAACCCAGAACTGACAGCGTTCAAGCCATGACCACAGAGCCACAAAACCCCAACTGCTCACAAGGAGAAAACCTGTTAGCAAACGAAGAGCAAGCAAGAAGTTTGAAACTGGAGCGGGGAAATTACCTTGCATGAGGACCGAATCATCGCCAGGGAAGTCAGGCTGAGGACCTGACAACAAATACCACCAACAGTCACCAACAAACGTAGAAGGAAACAAACAAGTAGTTACAGCAAACAAATTACAGTCACAGAACAAACCTCTTATACCCAGAATAGTCACAAAGCTCGAAAACATTTCATCAAACCACATAAGAAGCAACCACCAAGTGCATCGAAATAGCATCCCTAAGTTGCCCAGAGGCACAGAACCATAGCCGAGATCGGAACCATCAAATGGAGGAAGGCTCAGGGACATTGTTGTCGGCGGAAGGAACCAGGTAAAGAACAGAGCGAGACCAATAGTGCCAAATGACTAAGCAACCCGCAAAGACCACACAATAGAACCCTAGTGCAGAGACTGAGATCACCTCGGAGAGTAGGTAGAGTTATTGTGCCATTAAACCCTCACCAAAACCCAGCTACATATGAGCGCTGGAAATGGTCACATGGGCTAGTCGCCACGTAGGTGCCACCTCAGGGTTTTGGTGTGAGTCATCAAATTGTTGGTATCAGAGCAGTTATTTGCTTAGGGAAGAAAAATTATGGAGGTAGGAAGAAGGGGTCGAGGTAGAGCCATTCGGAGGGCAGCTGATGAAGGACTGTGTGAGGAAATCAGGATCCTAAGTGCTAGATTGGAAACAGTAGAAGCAGGGAGGCATAGGGATCCAGAGGGTGGTGACGTTAGTGAAGAAGAAGCCACAGCTAGGAAAAATGGGTCCGATGAGGAAGGACCAGAGATAAGGTTGTTAAAATCTATTTTGTTAGCAAGTAGCAAATTGAAGCCTGAACTGTCAATGTATGATGGCAATTTATCCACTGAAGTATTATTGGACTGGATTAGCGAGTTGTATAAGTATTGTGAATGTGAAGAACTCAGTGAGGATAGGAGGGTCAGATTCGCAGCTACAAAACTGAAGGGGCATGCAACACTGTGGTGGGATAGTGTGCAGGCAAAGCGAAGGAGATTAAATAAGCCACGGATCAGAACAGGGCCAGAATGATCGCCAAAATGACAGGTAAATTTTGACCTAAGGATTATCAGATTTCTCTATGCATACAGGTACAGAACCTGAAACAAAGAGCAATGACAGTGAAGGAATATACGGAAGAATTTTATAGAGTGAATTTACGAGCGAGTTATGTTGAGGATACCCCAGAAAAGACAACAAGATTCGTGCATGGATTACGGGTGGAGATACGAGATGAGATCAGTATTCTCTCTCCGAAATCTATAGAAGAAGCATATCAAAGTGCTTTAAAGGCATAGGAGAAGATCACTAGGAGACAGAATTCCAGGAAAGGACGTGGAGCCGGCCAAGGAAGGGGACAGTCCTTTGGCAGAGGCAGAACTGCCAGCGGTTCAAAAACCGCAGGGTCAACTGAAAAGGACGGTAACACTAGAGGGGGATGTCCTTACCAGTGAGGGAGAGGTAACGACAGAGGTAGAGGAAATGCCTATCAGTGTTACAAGTGTCACAAATGGGGACACCGTTCTTTTGAATGTCCTAAGAGTGATCAAGCAGGACAAGGAGGAGCATATGTTTCTCAACCAGAGGAAGCTGAGGCCCAACCTCAAGAAGTGGAGAACATGCCTGAAACAGGAGAGGCCTTGGTGTTGAAAAAAGTCTTGTTGAAACTAGCTAAAGAGTTAGCTGACCAAACACAGCGAAAAGCCCTGTTCCGGAATGTGTGTAAATCACATGGGAAGTGTTGTAAACTGATCATTAATAGCGGAAGCACTGATAACCTGGTAGCCACCGAGATGGTAGAGAAACTGGATTCGAAAATACTGAAACATCCAACACCATACTGAGTGTCTTGGTTACAAAAAGGGCATCAACTGCTTGTTGACGAGTAGTGTGAAGTGGAATGCCATATTGGCAGGTATAAGGATAAGGTGGCATGTGACATTATCCCGATGGATGTGTGCCATATACTTCTAGGTAAACCATGGAAGTATGACAAGAAGGTAGTGCACGATGCGAAGACGAACTGTTATAAGTTTGCGAAAGATGGGATCAAGCATACATTGGTACCCATGAAGGAAGAGGACACAGTAGAGAGTAGTGGGACCAAGGTACTATTATTAGGGGGAAAAGAGTTCCTACAGTAGGTTGGAGATGGTTAAATAAAGTTTGCAGTTGTGCGAAGACCAAGGACAGTGTTAGTTCATACTGAAATTAAAGATTTTCCAGAGGAAATTCATGATATGTTGCAGGAATTCAGCGATATAGTAGTAGATGATTTGCCAGATAAGTTACCCCCAAAATGGAGTATCAGCCACCAAATCGATTTCATCCCAGGAGCTAGTTTACCTAACAAAGTTGCTTATCGAATGAGTCTAAATTACAATGAAGAAATTAGGAAATAGGTACAGGAATTGTTGGACAAAGGGCTAATCCAGGAAAGCTTAAGCCCATGTGCAGTTCCAACAGTCTTAGCTCCCAAGAAAGGAGGAGAGTGGAGGATGTGTACCGAATCACGATAAATTAATAAGATTAGCATTAGATACAGGTTCCCTTTGCCACGAATGGATGATATGATGGACTGCTTGAGTGGAGCAGCATATTTTTCAAAGATTGATTTAAAAAGAGGTTATCATCAAATACAGATTCGAGAAGGAGACGAGTGGAAGACTACTTTCAAGACCAATGAGGGCCTGTATGAATGGTTGGTCATGCCATTTGGGTTGAGAAATGCACCCAGCACATTTATGCGCTTAATGAACGAGATGTTGAAGGAGTATATTGGGAAGTTTTTTATTGTATATCTGGATGAGATCCTTATTTTTATTAGAACTAGAGAGGAGCATTTCCAACACGTCAGATGTGTCTTGGAAAAATTACAGCAGAACAAATTGCTGTTGAATCTGAAGAAATGTACATTTTGTAAGGAGTTGATTTATTTGGGATTCTTGATTGCAGAGAATGAGTTGAAGATGGATCCAGAAAAGGTTGCATCCATAGTTAGCTGGTCGTCCCCAAAACGTTTATTTGAAGTACGGAGCTTTCATGGGCTAGCAAGTTTTTACCGGACGTTTATAGAATATTTTAGTGGGATTTGTGCACCCATGGTGGACACCATCAAGAAGGAAAATCAACCTTTTCATTGGACTGAGTCGACTGAAAATATCTTTCAGCTACTGAAAAAGAAGATCACTGAAATACCCATTTTGAGGTTGCCAGATTTCAACAAACTTTTTCAAGTTCGTTGCGATGCGAGTGGGACAGCCATTGGAGCGGTACTGAGTCAAGAGGATAAGTCGATAGCCTATTTCAGCGAGAAGTTAAATGAGAGTCAATAGAAGTATACGTCCTATGACAAGGAATTCTATGCAGTGGTGAAAGCGCCGAAAGATTGGAGACAATACTTGTTGGGTAATGAATTTGTTCTGTTCTTAGAAAATTCTTCTTTGCAATATGTCATGCAACAGCATAAGTTGAATCACAAACATGCAAAGTGGGTGGAATATCTCCAGACTTACACGTTTGTGTTAAAACACATCAGTGGACAAGCCAATAAAGTGGCAGATGCGTTAGGCAGAAGAAGTTTGATTTTACAAGAAGACAGAGTGCAGGTGTTGGTCTTTGAACATCTCAAAGATTTGTATGAGACAGATGCAGATTTTCGGGAAGCATATGAAGCTTGCCAAAATCCGTTGTTGAGGAAAAACAGCTTGTGATTAGATTATAACATGCAGGAAGGATTAATGTTCAAAGGAGGACAATTGTGTATTCCAGAATGTTCATGACGGAGAACTTAATTCAAGAGAAACATAGTGGTGGTCTAGCTGGACATTTTGGCGTAGACAAGACCTTGGACCAGGTAAGTCATTTCTATTATTGGCCAAAGATGCGGTGAGACGTACAACAATATGTGGCTAGATGTAAGATGTGTCAGCTGGTGAAAGGACATAGTCAAAATACGGGACTTTGTATACGCCCCTACCTGTTCCGAACAGGCCGTGGGACTCAGTCAGTTTGGACTTTGTCTTGGGTTTGCCGAGGATGCAGAAAGGATACGATTCGATCATGGTAGTAGTGGACCATTTCACTAAGATGGCACATTTTATTCCTTGTGAAAAGACCAATGATGCCACTCATGTAGCCCACTTATTCTTTACAGAAATTTTCAGACTGCATGGCTTACCAAAGTCAATCATTTCGGATAGGGACGTGAATTTTACGAGCCATTTCTGGTGGAATTTGTGGAAAAAATTAGATACTAAACTGAACTTCAACTCAGCTTACCATCCACCGACCGAAGGACAAACGGAGGTAGTAAACTGAAGTCTGGGAAATCTACTATGTAGTCTAGTTGGAGAAACTTCAAGACAGTGGGATCGTGTACTCGCACAAGTGGAGTTCGCTTACAACGATTCGCCCATCAGGAGTACAGGAAGAAGTCCTTTCCAAATCCTATACGGCATGTACCCCCGCAGAGTGCACGAGTTACAGGATTTGTGTCCGTTGGAACGGAGGAGTGCTGATGGAGAATATTTCGCCGAAATGATTAACGATCTTCATGAATAGGTGAAAGCCAAACTGCATAACAGCAGCCAAAAATACAAGCAGAAAGTAGATTTAAAACGACGGGAAGTGCAATTTAATGTAGGAGACTTGGTACTAGCACACCTACAGAAGGAGAAGTTTCCTAAAGGGGAATACAACAAGCTTAAATTGAAAAAGATAGGGCCTTGCTGGATATTACAAAAGTTTTATCCCAATGCATATGAACTGCAATTACCCCTGGGTATTGGGATCTCGCCCATTTTTAATGTAGTAGACCTATACCCTTATATTTCTGCTAACATGGACGACAGCTCGACAAGACACACACGGGACAACCAAGGAGATGAAAAGACAGAAACATGGATCAAACAGATGCCGCTAGCCAAGCCTTTGGAGATTGACCAAATACTGGACACTCAGGTAGTCAGGCGCACACGCTAAAAGGAGTACTTGCAGTACTTGGTTAAGTGGAAGGACCGTCCGATTGAGGACAGTACCTGGTTGGATGCTGGACAAATCCAACGCGTCGGGTATTCAATCGATGAGCTCATGGACAGGAGCCATGAGAATCATTCACCCCGGGAGCCTGATGCAAGAGCATCCAATTAGGGAGGCGACAGCTGGCCATGTTGTTTCAAGTTAAAAAAAATAAAAAAAAAAATAAAAAAAAATTTAATTTTCAGTTTTCTTTTATTGTATCGTTTTTTTCAAGAAGGTTGTCACAGCCAATGTCGTTATTTCTTTTTTATTTTTTTTAAAAGTCAATAGATTAGAGAGTGCTCTTCATAGATTAATACTTGAAAACAGAAAAAGGAATGTAACTGTAAAATTGTAACTGCAAGTAGTTCGTCAACTGAATGAGGCCTCAAGCAGCTTATATACATGAACAAAAACAAGAAGCAGGTGGTTGCTGCTAAACAAAAGAACAGAAACTAGATAATGTAAATCTCTGAGAGAGCAATTTTTTTTTTCTTGAATAGTAAAAGGAATCATTTCAGGTAACCATCAGTATTTAATATGAATGACTGCTACCGTGTATGAAATTAATTATTGGAAGACTGGAACGAGACTGTGAATCATATCAAGCAATTAAAGACTGTTGGCGAACTCATTCAGGTATTTCACAAGACAATATATTGAAATTCTTACAAACAACAAATGCATTCACTTTTCCATAAATACATACATACATACACACATACATACATACATACATACATATATTAATATAT
>APFE030639550.1:2470-24033 GCA_000404065.3 Pinus taeda | reverse complement strand
CTAAATACACCATTCTTCCTTTTTACTACTATAGCATTGCAAATCAACTTAAAATCTTTGTTGGAAATATAATACATGCCTTTTTCATCTTCTCAACTTTGATTTTGACTAGTGGCTTCAAATTTGGATCTATGGATCTAGTCTTCTTCTTGAAGGGTTTTCGACCTTGTTTTAGTGGTATCATATGCTGGAAAATGGACATATCATATTCTTTTAGGTCATAATACGTCCATGCAAACACATCTTGCAACTCATTGATTAAATCAAGTTATTATTGAATTTATTTTTGGGCATAGTTGGTTTACAAGTTTAGATATTTTAGGTTTTTTTTATGTACCAATATTAATCTTTTTAGTTTCTTGAAATTTTATGAAACAATATTATTTTTTAAGATTCTCATTATGTTATTAATAATTTCTTGTAAATAAAGACTCAAAATTGATATATCTTCTTGGGAGAGAAGGAATTTTTACATCTTTGCTAAGGACTGTGTTTTTATGGTCCACATCATCTTGGGGATAATTAGAATCTAGATATTTTGATAACATTTATTTTGCATAATACATGACTTCTTTGGCATGCTCATCATTTTCAAACATTTGCCACATATCTCCATTACCAGGTATTGATGGGTAGTAGATACTCTCTACATGAAAAGAAATTTTAGATATGTGATCGTCTAGATTAAAAAGGGATAATTCCACTACCAAGGAATCATCCATTTGATTTTGTTCTAGTGGAACAAATATTATCTCAAAAGGATTGAAATTTTTTAAAAATATCACAAACCTTTGTATCATAACATTCCAATTGTTGTTTGTTTATATTATACTTTTTTTTGATTTGATTTATGATCAATTCAAAATATCCTCTCACAACTAAATCTTTGATATGCATTTGAATGGTTGGTATTAAGCCTTCAGTTAGTGCCTCATATTCTGCCTATTATTTGTGCAAGGAAACTCTAGTCTAAAAGCATAAGGATATTTGTGCAAGAAAACTCTAGTTTCAAAGCATAAGGATAAATATGAGAGCTTGGACCAAGAAATACTCCCCTGACTCAAATTACATAACTTAAAAAAGAGCCATTGAATGAAATTTTCCAAAATCCTAGAAAAATATCACTTTCACAATATTTATTTAGTGCTATATTGAGGACAACATAATTTTCTATCCCTAAATATAGACAATTTGGAACAACATTTGATTTTTTTTTTCTTAAAGAAAATGGGTTTCCTTTACTCTCTTGGGATTCTAGTAAAGGTTTTTTGTTTGACAATATCATATAGTTTCAATCATTCATGATATATCCTCTAATCCTAGAACACCAATTATGACCAAGAACAACTCCATAGGAAGCTAGGAGATCGAAAACAACTATAGTGAATACTATGGTTATATGTGTTTCCAATCTTATTTGTGGCTTTATTGCCTACCATGCAATTATGAACAATAGAGTCCGATTTTCAATAGGAATATAAAAAGGAGTAACCTTTCCTCTTACTCTTTGTTGAAATTAATTGGGTATTTCTTGACTACCAACCAAAGCTACTTCTATTCTTAGATTTGATGGACCCATGTTCCACAATATTTTAATAGGTTCTCCCTTTTTTGAGGCAGCCAAGAAGAGACAAATTGATTTTCAACTTCATAAATTCATCCAATATTATAAGGCATTTCTGTTTTGGTGTTATCTTGTTTCTTTATAAAATATAGAGTCCCTTCTTGTGATGTTGATTGAGGAGAATTATTAATATTTTTTCCTTTATCGACATAATAATCTAGTTTGAATTTGCTTATTTGAGCTTTTGCCTAAATCATTTTTTCTTGGTATTCTTTAGAATTTTCTAGTTCACAAAGTCACCCCGAGCAAGAATCTGCATATTTTCTTCATATTTCATTGATTATAAGATACGAGGTTCTTAAATTATTTCAACCATTAATGGATATAAATATTATTAATTTTCTTCATACACATCATCTTCTCCTAATAAAATTGCATTTGGATATATCCTCTAATCCTAGAATCACAATCATGACCAAGAACAACTCCATAGGCAGTTAGGAGATCGACAACAACTATTGTGAATATTGTGGTTATATGTGTTGCCAATCTTATCCATGCACAAAAGTCTTTAATTTCACCATAGGAAAGGATTTTCATTGAATCAGTTAGAGCCTACATTGACCTCAGGCTTAAAGAAGGCAATCTTAGGATAACCACAAACTAACCTTAACCTGCTAGCTAGCCCTACCTGGTCAGAAGAGGGCTCTCTCCTTGTGAATCTCAGTCAAGATGACTAGATCAGATATGGATTTTAGGCTAGGTATAGTAGCTCTAGGGTTTTTGATTGATTTCATTGGTTTTGTTGCTGGATCAAATGGAGCAGGCAGCTTTGGGTCTAGGAAATCAAGTCAGGATGCAGGGTGTTCTATGGGGCGAGGTAGGTAGGAATTTTAGCACTTGAAATTGAGTGAGATGAGAGGTCTAAGACTAGTGAGGAGTTGAGGATGGCATGAAAAGATCATGTATCCTTCTCAAACTGTAGAAAACATAAAAAACTGAATGGTTTCCCAAGGGAGAGCACTATAAACAATGAATTCTACCTACCTATCTTGATATCATTTAGCTAGAAGCAATGAATTAGATTGTGGCACACATAAAACATGAGAAAAATTGACAACAGAAGAAGAAACTATGCAAAAACACCATACCACAAGTATCCCATAAAAATAGCTGCAAATCCTAGTTTATTTCCTTGCAAAACTGATGATAAAGGTGTACAATGTAGCTCAGAGCATCCAAGAGAGTCCAACCTTTGCTAATGACAGAAAAATACATAATATAGACATCAAACCACCTATGCTAGCCATCAGGGTTCGAATCCAAAATAAAAAGAGCTGTTACAACCATTTCCAAACAGGGAACAAGAATAGAGGCAGTGGAACAACTTGCCTCTATAAGCATCGAAACTGATTCATTGACCCCCAAACCACCTCAAACTGATGAATATACTCTCTAAGATCATCTCACTATTACATTTACATACCAAGGCATTAATTACAATCATAAAATCATCCATGAAGAGAGAGAAAGTCAAGTTGCAGTAGGTGAAAATTTGATTTTCTGGCAAACTGGCCCAATGCATAGCGCCACTGGCTAGATGCGCAGCGCCGCTTTCCACCCACTTTTAGAGGCCTTCCCCTTAGACAAATTGAGCCCAAGATAGCGCATTGGAAAGGTCCTCCTGTCTCGCTTCTGGAACATCTTGAATTTTTGCATTTGGAGGTCATTTCCCCCCTCAAAAGTGAAATCTTCCAGGGCTGCTTCTGTGTGTCCAAAAAGAGGTAGAGAGGTCATTTTTTGGTTATTTTTTGACCTTTTGGTGAACTATTTTTGCCCCAAAATTTCTGAAATTTTCTAGGTTTTATTCTCTCATCATGTTGAATCCAAATATATAAGCCTTTCCTCTAAAAAGTGCTCTAGGGAAAACCGACGTTGTGCATCTAGGCAAATTTCCTATCTTCAAAATTTGAAAAAGACAAAAAATCATCAAAACTTGCCCAGATTTGGTATGGGACACCACCATTAGTTGCTTTGATGGGCTAGTGAGGCTTCAGCCAAGATTTTCAACTTATCTTGCTCCTTTTTTCTCTTTAAAGCCTTCTTCAACCTAGCTTTAAGCTTCCTGATCCTCATGTTACAGATTTTGTTGCGGGTCATGTAATGATAGGCCATGTGGTGAAGCATCTTCTTATCCCTATTGGCCTTCTCAATCAGCCCCTCAAGATGTATGTTGACCCTCTCAAGACAAATTTCCCTAGCATTCTCAATTTCTTTATCCTTTTGCCTTTTTTCTTTACCTCTTCACTTCCTGGTCAATTGGCCTCTTTGCATCTTTGTTTTCAATATCTCAAGCTCCACGAGGTCTTGTTTTTCATTCAGCTATTTGTTTTCCTGTTCCAAGTACTTAATGGCAAACTTGTCTCTCTCAAGGTTATCTGACAAAGCTTTAATTTTAGCTTCCCTCTCTTGAATAATAATGTCCTTGATAGTTTCTTCATCTTGAGCTTCCAGGTCAATGATATCATCTCCATGATGAGTAAAATGCTGTTTTGGCTCCTCATGCTCAATGAGATCAAAATATCTTTCCTCCTGATCATCATGATCCTCTTCTTACACCTTTTTCTTGCCCTTAATTTTTCCCTTGCTTTGCTGCTCAACCTGTACCTATTTTGCTGAAGAAGAAGGCAAAGCCCCTTCCACACCTTTTGGAGATAGCATTTGCCTGTGGCCTGATGACGAAGGCAAGACCCCTTCCACACTTGGTGGAGATAATACCCGCCTAGAAGCTACAAAAAGTTCCCTAGTTCCCCTTTTATATGTCACAAATACTAGCACTCCAACAGTTTCAGTCTCTTTGACCTTTTCATGTCCTAAAGGTCCAACTTCATGATGTACTAATGAAAAGATTTGTGGGCCTTTGAAAATCTCATGATAAATGAAAGTCTCCCATGGCATGTTAAGAAGGTTCAGCTGATGTAGAATAATGATTTTAATCAAAGAGTAATGGAAAATGCTATTCAATTTCTGGGGGTATGGCTTCCTCTTTAAAATATGCGCCATCTTCTCAATGTTTCTGAACATACAATAAGGGATATTCATCATTCTTACTCTAGTGAAATGCATCAGAAGTCTAATGTGGTAGGCATACAATCAGGAGAACCTACCTTCACAAATGAAGAACTTGATAATGATTTTCATCAATGGAGCAAACATGTCTTCCAAAAACTTGAAGGGGGATACTCTCTTCATTTTTTCTTTGTATCTAGCCTTGATGTAAGGCTCATAGTACTCCCTATCAATATCATGACCTTTGTTCCATTTTTCACCCACATATGGAATACCTATAGCCTCTGAGATGATAGCTGGTGATATGGTGAATGTTATTCCAGCAAGGGTTACTTCATTATTTTGCAAATGTGTCACAAACAACCTTGCCAACTCATGATGAAATTTGACTCTTTCTATCATTTCACAGCAATCAAAACATGACTGGTGTTTAAAGCAAGAAATGGCAAGTGGACAAGCTTGCAACTCCCTCAAACTAGTGGGATTCTCTCTGATAATCCTTCCTCCTTTATTAGGCTTCTTTTGCTGGATGTTTCTCTCCCTGGAACTGTCACTAAGGGTGCCTTCTTCAAACTGATACTCACTGTCTCTTTCCATTTCTTTTGGTGGCTATGAACGATTGTGGTCAATGATGGGAAGGGTGGATGAAATAAATATTAGTATGAAGAGATTTTTATGGATGAGTAGGGTTTTAGGGAGCATGAATGGGATTTGTAGGGTTTGGGGATAGTGTAAGTGGGAATGTGGGAATGGGAAAAATGTATGAGGGGAATGGGGTTTGGTCTAGGGAATAATGGCAAGGATAGGGTAAGTAAAACAATGGAGAGATGATGAGAACTAATGTTTCACCCTAGAGGCTAGGGTTTTAATTTAAAAAATGCTAAATACCAAGCTTAGCAATCAAAACCCTAGATCATATGATATGATGATTGTACTTACTTGCAAGAAAGTGAATTGATGACTTTGAGGTAAATTTGGCAAGTGTAGAGAATTTTGAGCGATTTGGAGCTTGGCTGGGCAGATCCGCAACGCCTCACACAGGTGCACAACGCCTACCAGATGCGCAGGGCTTGTGCAATTTTACACTGGAAAACCCTGCCAGGTGCGCAGAGTCGACCTCTGATGTGCAGCACTGGCTAGAATTTCTCCAAAAATGCAGCAACTGCACTCTTTTGCTCAATGACACTTAAAAATCGCTTCTTAGCTCTCCTTTGGCACTTTGACTTCAACATTAGCATAATGAAATGATCAATAGACGATGGGATTTATATGGCTTTCACTTTTTGTTTTTTGATGGTGAAGACCCCCTTTCATAATGTCTATTTGCTTTTTCAAATACTCTGTTTTTGGATGCTTGATCTTTTTGCTTTGATAGGTCGACTGATGCTCAAATTCTTTGACTTTTGCAGTGGCAAGTACTTGGCAATATCACCGGGTGACCAAGAGCAGCATGAAACCATTTATTACATATGAGAACAATAAAATTACATCAAATTTAAATATGAAATACAAATGCTCTGTTTTCACCTCAAAACTAGTTTTGAGGTGAGAACTTCATTAAGCTTACAAAATAAGAAATTAGGACTTTTCTGATCATTATTATCATCCTCATGTGTTTGCTGGCCATTATTGGAAATAATCATTGACCATGGTGAAAACCCTAAGACCTAATGAGACTGAAACCCTATGAAATTAATGAAATGAACTGAAAATGAGCTTGAATCATTGACTGAAAGGTATGAAAAGAGGTCAGCGAGTACATATCATGAGGGAAAAACTGAAATGAACCCTACCACCAGTAGATCCATGACCTAATGGAATGCAACCTCATCAGAATGGGACTCCTAGTATGAAATGCAAAAGAGTAAATTTTGATCATTGATGGCAGTGTGAAGATACTGACACTAACATTGGCTCCAATGGGGATGGTAGCTCCTTGGAGGTGCCAAGAACCATAGATCTCTGGGAACATGTAGAATAGTGCCTCATCCATTGGGCAATACGGTCAAGACACTTCAAAAACTGAAACTGACACTATGAAAATTGACTCAAGACTCAAACTGACTTAAGACTCAAAGACTGAATTAAACACACAAACTGATACAAATCACTCAACTTTATAACCTTCACCTCAGGCCCTAAGCTAAAATGGATGTGTACCTTTGAAAACTTGTAATGAAAAAGTAAAATGGTATATACAATGATCACATCGTGATTTCAGAAATCACCTTAGAAGAAGTGGCACTTCAGGAGCCTACCATTGACAGGTCCTCCTGAACAATCTTGTCCATCCAGCTCCCTAAGCAGAAATGCATTTTTTCCTCTATATGCAGTAATATTATAGGGTCCCTTCCATAAGTTTTCAAACTTACAATGCTTACCCTTATCTTCATTCCTAGCATCCCACCACAACACTACATCCTCAAGCTGGAACTTGTCCGCTTTTGTTTTCCGATCATAGACCTTCTTGATCTTCTCCTACAATCTAAAAGTGTTTTGGGAAACTTCCTCCCTTGTCTGCTATAAATGGATCATCTAATTTATTCTTCGTTGAAAATCATCTTCCTCACTACCAGCCTCCTGTAAAAGTTTCACAACCGGCACCGCAAGAGATGTTGGAAAAACTGTGGCAATGCCACAAACTAGTTCAAATGGAGACATACCTATAGAATTCTTTTGGCTCACTCTGTCATCCCACAAGGTATTAACTAAATTTTTATGCTAACCTTTCTTATTTGTTTCCAGCGGTTTCTTGATGATGTTCACCAATGACTTATTGGATGATTCAGCCATACCATTTCCCTGCGGTAATATGTGGTAGAATGACCCAAAGTAATCTTATACTTGCTGCAAAAATCGATCATCTTCTTGGATTTGAATGCAGCTTCATTATCTGTGATGATTTTACTAGGAAAACCAAAACGAGATAAAATGTTTGATTCCAAGAATTGAATGATTACCGTATATGTGGTTTGTCTGGTCAGAATTGCTTCAATCCACTTGGTAAAATAGTCAATTGTTGTTAGGATCCATTTGTGTTGTGTCGACGATGTTGGATGGATTTCCCCGATAAAATCAAGTCCCCACTGTTGAAAGGGTGCATTGACTTCAGCCAGTTTTAGAGGAAGAGGCAACAATTTTCTTTTACCTTGAAAGATCTGACATTCATGACAGCTCATCACTGTTTTGTACACATCTGAAAATAAAGTTGGCCAGTAATAGCCTGCTCTCAATATTTTGTTTGCTGTTGTCTTCTAGAACAAGTGACCACCACAATCACCCTTATGAAAGTCACTCATCACTTGTTGGGCTTCATCTTCAATTAAACAGTTCAACAAAACACCTCCTCGATCCTTCCAATAAAAGGCATTATTCAAAATGCAGAATTTAGCAGCTTTATGTTTGAGAGATCTACCTTTGTTCTTTATCATCCTCGGAGGTGGCGAGAGGTGTTGAAGTACATACACGATATCTGAATACCACAGTGACTAAAGGAACATTTCAGACACTTGAATCAGGGAGCTTTCTTCTTCATCTTCCGACATGGCCACGATAAGATTTATATCTAAAGCATTCAAATTTGATTCCGCCATTAACCTTTCCAGGCCTTGTCCTTTGATCAGCTTTGTAGGCTTGATCTCCAGATCGTATTCTAACATTGTTGCAATCCATTTTCCCCGCATTCCTTCTGGATCGGTTTGTACCAGCACATCCTTAACTACTGCGCTAGGAACATATGCTATAATGTGTGAGTGCAGAATATACACTTTGAAGTCCTTCAAAGCTTTGACAAGAGCAAGAGCCTGTTTCTCAATTATGTTGTATCACAAAGCAGCATCTCTAATGGTCTTGCTGAAAATTGCAATGGGATTTTCCATCTGATCTCTATTTTGCATTAAAACTGCTGCCATGGTATACTCAGATGCAAATGAGATTAAATTGAAATCTTGTTTCAAATCAGCACTAATCAAAACCGGGGTTTCAGATAAAGCATACTTTACCATATTAAACGATTGCATAGCATCCTCCGTCCATTTTACCACGTTGTCCTTCTTTAACATATTAGTAATTTCTCTCAAATACTCAGCTAGATTGGGTAAAAATCTTCATAGGAAATTCATCTTACCGTTAAAAGCTTGTATCTCTTTCATGTTCCTGGGAAAATCTATCTGCTTGAATTGCTTCCACCCTTGAAGGATCAATGCGAATTCCTTGCTTTGAGATAATATGGCCAAGCAACTTCCCTTCATCCATGGCAAAGAGACTTTTCTTCGGATTGAGTGATATCCCAAATTTCCTACATCGCTGAAACACAATCCTTAAATGTTGAAGATGCTCATCATCTGAACCTAAAAACATTGTCAAAGAATCTAAATATACAACCAGAAATACATCCTTTTCATTCAGGCAAAAGTGATGTCCATTGCATGCTGAAATGTGGCTCCAACATTTTTCAAATCACATGGCATTTTAGCATAACGAAAAGTTCCCCAAGGGGTGGTAAATGCAGTCTTATCTCGGTCATCTTCATGCACTAGAATTTGATTATACCATGAATATCCATCGAGTAGTGACATGCGTGATGCTCCAACCACTCTCTGGAGGATATGATCCATCTTTGGCAGCGGATAATTGTCGTTCAATGATACTTTATTTAGATTCTGGAAATCGATACACAATCTGATCTCCCCGGTTTTCTTTCTCACAGGAACAAGATTTGAAATCCAATCAGAAAATCTGATTGGGACAATTATAACAGTGTTGTATAATCTGTTTACCTCTTTCTCAATGGAAGGCAGCAACTTGGAATTGATTCTTCTCAGTGTCTATCGAAATGGCTTCTGATTTGGCTTGATGGGAATAGTGTGCTGAATTATGTCTTTGTTATACACCTTTAGATATGAATAATCCCAAGCAAACACATCAGCAAATTCAGACAACAACCTAACATATTTAGACTTTACCTCGGGTGACAATGTTTTGGACAATTTCACAAACTTGGGCTTATCTGCTATTCTACATTCACATCCTCAACACCTTTGTCTGTAGGAACCAAGCTTGGCTTTCTAGCCACATCATCATGATCAAAAAGTTCTTCTAAAGGTATGAGACCTTTAGGAATAATGTTGTCTTTCAACTGCAATATTTCCATCTAATTCACCTCAATTTCCGGCTCATCGGTATCATATTCAACATCTATGGAAGCATCCTTGTAGTTTCCTTCATTCTACAAAAAGGTATTGATCTCCTTATCATCACAAAACACTTGCCAATACCTTAAATTGTCTGGAACAATGGAGCGATGTTTGACATGGATCTCAAACTTGTTGTTGGAATACATCAGAATCTTCAAATTACTTGCAGCAGTGGCAAGTGAATCTGCAATAACATTTTGAGCACGAGGTACTGTTATCAAGGTATAATCTGGAAACATTCTTAAGATATCTAAAACTGCATTTCGGTAGGCTCTCATCCTTGGATGTTTAGCTTGATATTCACCCATGACTTGCTTGATTATCAGCTCCGAATCTCCATAAATTGATATCCTTTTTGCATTCAGCCTTTTGAGAATTTTCAAACCTGCAATCAACGCTTCATATTCGGCTTCATTGTTAGAACAGTCAAAGGCCAATTTATATGAACAAATTATAACATTACTAGGGACCTTATTTGGCTGGAAAACAGGGCTGTGAATCCAAATCCCTATGCCGGCACCATCCTTACCCATGGCTCCATCAAAATCCATGCTTCATAAGCCTGCTTCTTCTTCTAAATGTTGAAATTTTGTTTCTTTCTCTTGCTTATTTTGACTAACCTCTTCATTTTTCTGTTGTTCATTGTCTTTTTGCTGCTGTCGGTATGTAAACTGCTCAGAAGTACTTGGAATTTTATGTCTTTCTTGATCAAGGACTACTCTAAAAATTTTTGAAATATCTGCCACATCTTCTACTTCAACTAACTGACTATCAACATCATTCAAACCACTATCTGAATATAATACAAATGACTCTAAATCTGTATGTACAAAATTAATTGGATGATTAAGCAGTTTCTCCTTGCTTGTAATCATGTATTTCATTTTCTTCTCCCTGTATAGTTTTCTCAATTGGCCAAACACGGGAATAGTAGCATAGGAGAAATCTAGTTCTAAAGTCCCTTTAAGCTTTGCACCCCATGATCTGGACAAAATCATACCAAACCGTGGTGGAATTTCCACAACAACCACATCCATGAGAACATTCTTGGCCAGGATTTGGTCTAAAGATACCACCAGGTCTTTTATAAGACCAATACAATGGACCCTACCAGAATCAAAAGAATACAAGTCATGATATTTTCGAGTAATGTCAAGGCCCTGTTATCACCCCAAGAAACTCTCCTAGGTTGTATCTCAGAGATGCTCGAGAACATTACAAACTCAACCAAATGTTGGAAATGGATGAATGGAATGAATGATGCATATTCAAGCCAGATAACCACTTCTACTATGCTTAACCCCAGACATGGGTGAACACCCCCAGACTACAAGGCTTTAGACCACCAATAACTCATAGTTTAAGGAATAAGTGAAGATAGAGAATATTGATCACACCAGAAAATGCACAAGACCATGTGATGGCCGGCTGCAACCAGTAAAAAGGTCTGTAAATCTATTTCTTAATGCACAGATAGGATGACAGCTCTCTGGCACCAAAATAACTTAAACCTGCATAACACATTCAATGATACATACTAGATTCTAACACAGAGGTGGGATGACAGCCCCTCAAATGCCAAAAATCACGAGCACATGAAAAATGCATAACAAGCACAACCTAGAAGAAAGAGAAGAAGTGGAAAGTGAGCAATTAACAGCAAAAGAGGCTTGTATTAGCTGAAAATGAAGACCAGATGCTGCAGGTATCGTAGTAGTTACAGTCTCCAGTGGTTGAACCTTACATCAGAACTACAACCACCATCTTATTACATTTTGAGTTCTGGATATATAGAGAGATTTATTACAAAAATATCTCATATCCTATGTGTGGAGGGGTCATAATGGACCACCAACCATATTAACTATATGATATGAATCTCTGCTACAATCTGCTGCTTTAATGAATACATTTGACATTTTTTTGGTACTTTGTTGTCCTTCTTAGGCAGGTGAAGTGTTGTATGAATAGATTTCCATAACTGTTGAAGGCGTTTAATTGCTCAAGGATCATCCTTTTCTTCTCGGCCACTCTGCTGTTGAATGCAGTTGTTGAAGAGTAATTGCGCTGGGTACAGGCAGCTGGCCACCTTCTTCCTTCGGGAGTGCAAAATGGTTATGGACGTGAATAGTCAGGAAGGATGTAGAAAGGAAATTGGCCATTGGATCACAGAGATGGACGGCAGGGATCCTTTGGCACGGAGCACAAGGCGGAACAGATGCAAAATTATCTTGAACCGTCAGATTTGGTAGATGGACGGCGGAGATCGCCTTACAGGAGGTATCGGGGGGGAAAATGAATGAACAAACGCGGGCCGTCGGATCGCGATTGGGCAAATCCGATGGCCATCGGGCGAGAGATTAGCGCGGGATATAACAGACAAGGATGGGCGAAAGGGGTGGTAAGCGGTATCCCCACACCGCTTATCGGAGGAAGGTGGTAAGCGTATAGAGGGGTGCGATCACAATAGAAGGGTGACACGTGGCAGATGGGACCGGCAGAAAATAGCTTTATCGCGTATTAACAAGTGGTCAAGTCATGGCATCAGGAGGAGTGGATAGCGTCAGATTTGTGAAGAATGCGATCGCCGGTGGGAAAGGTCAACGACGTTTAATGAGCGGAAAAAGCAACGTGGACAATCGGATCTTAACGTGGAAAACCGGCGACTATGATTAAGGTGGGGGCTCTGTTTGCACATATGACGGGGATGGTGGGTGAAAGGCACGCGGTCATGTGCTAGCGGTCATATAATGGTTTAAACTCGGTGCCCGGGAAGCTTAAGGAAATATGGTTAGAGAGGTAAAACAAAGGCAGCGGGGGCTATAAGGGTATACGGAAAATGTAGAATAAGAAGGTAATCAACAGATTATGAGTAGCCTTTTTGCAAAAACACCCCGATCAAGCCTGTACTTGATCCTCAAATGATGAAAGTATGTAGCAGAGCTAACAGGCCCAGTTTCCCCAAAATGGCTTTTGGCATCAGATTATGGGAAGCTCCGAAATCAAACATGGCATTGTGAAGGACATACTCATGCAGTGTAAGGCTTTGGTAAAATGGAGGAACTTCACTATTCTCAAACTGACCCTCCAATTCATTGCTTCTAGCTTAATGATATCAAGATAGATAGGTAGAATTCATTGTTTACAGTGCTCTGCCTTGGGAAACCATTAAGTTTTTTTATGTTTTCTACTATTTGAGAAGGACACATTATCTTTGCATGCCCTCCTTAGCTCCTCACCAGTCTTAGACCTCTCATCTCACTCAATTTCAAGTGCCAAAACACCTACCTACCTTGCCCCATAGAACACCTTGCATCCTGACTTGATTTCCTGGACCCAAAGCTGCCTGCTCCATTTGATCTAGCAACAAAATCAATCAAAAACCCTAGAGCTACTATACCTAGCCTAAAATCCATATCTGATCTAGTCATCTTGACTGAGATTCACAAGGAGAGAGCCCTCTCTCGACCTGGTAGGGCTAGCTACCAGGTTAAGCTTGGTTTGTGGTTATCCTAGGATTGCCTTCTTTCAGCCTGAGGTCAATCTAGGCTCTAACATAGTGGCGACCATACTGGGGAAGAAAGACAAATCGCCCCAGTACTATTGAGAAGTTTTGAACTTTTGGATGATAAGTTTATAATTCATTAGGCTGAAAAGTGGAAAGTTGTAAAGCAATATAAAAATTTTGAGAACTTTGAACACACTGGCTTCAAGAAGATACACCAGGTCCAATCCCAATCCCAATCCTCCTCCCGTATTTGAAAATCCTAATCTCATTCCGTGAATACTCAGACAAGAAAGTTCACCAAGTCCTAGACCTGTGTTTAGATCTCATTCATGCCCTGTTGAGTGGTTGTTCCTTGAAGATCTCCCTTTTGACGAGTACTTTGGTCTCTCTCTGTTTAGAACCACATCTGATAGTGAACTGCTGGACATAGTCCAAGATCTAGAATTCATCAAATAACGTGAAATCAAACGAGCCAACTTGTCCAGTAATTGAGATTCTCTGAACTCCCCTCAATCATCCCTTACCACCGATAGACTCCCTGAGTTTTTTGAAACATCTTTTACATCACCATTAATACCTTCATGCCCTCATTAGCCTATCATTATCCCTCAAACACCCATCACCTCTGTTACATCAACTCCCCTTGTTGTCTCAAATCCCTAAGTTACCCCACCATCAGTTTCAAATCCACCTCGAGTCATGGCTGCTCGATATGCACCCCTCGTTCTGCTTCAAAATCTGGATGATATGCCTGTTGATTACCAAAGTAAGATATTCTTTTCGATGCTACTCAAAGTATTACAACGCAGCAACATGTTGACAGGATGAATGAATTCTTTGACCTTCATGAGGTAGATGCAGAAAATGTGTCCATGAGATTATTTGTACAGAGCTTTGGAGGTGAGGTACGAAAGTGGTTCAGAGCATTACTGGCAGAATCTATCAATACTTTGTTGGTTCTCCATAGACAATTCTTGGACCGATGGGAGGTAAAGAAAAACCCTCTCCAAATTCTATCTGAGTATGAAAATATCAAAAGGAATGTGGGTGAAAGTGTCCAAGATTACTGTGTAAGGTTCAATGCAGTTTATAATTCTATTCTGGCTGACATTAAACCACCGATGGGGTTAGCATTGCTCAAATTTCCAGATGGATTCAATGTTGATATGGCATATCAGTTGCAGGAAAGGGATCCTACCACACTTGAGGATATGCAGAAGAACGTTGTGAGTGTAGAGGCAAATCTGCTAGCCAAAAGAGCAAGGTGAAAACTGAAAAGAAGGTAACCATAAAGGAAGAAGCATCTTCCTCAGATGTTAAGGTAGATAATATACTCCAGAAAATTGAGAAAATGTTTGACCAATTCACAATTGTAGATAAGCCTAAAACAATGATCAGAAATCCCAACTTCGAAGGACAACAACAACCTCAATTCAAGATTAAACAAATGGAGCAAAAGACACAAGATCAGTCGGCACAACAGCAGCAAGTCAGAACTCCTTTGCGGCAAAACTATTTTCATGGAATAGAGGATGAGGATGATGATGAGCCAGTGGTAGAGGTGAATCATTTCTTTACTGTTGATGGTTTGCCCATTTTTCTCACAGAAGATGAAGAATATTCGGAGGTCCCTGATGCTCAAAAGGATGAAGATTACATACTAGCTAATGAAGCAGTTTTGGAGGATGAGTCGGATGATTATCAGCGAGGATATATGAATGCATTAATAGCACAGCATAAACAATGCTCATTGAGAAGCAGAGATGTACCAGTCAGTCCAGTTGAAAAGAGAAAGGAAGCACAATCCAAAAATGACTCCTCAAACATTCAAAAGAAAGGGAAAGAGCCTGCTGATCCAACTTCCAGCAAAGGACCATCTTCAAATAGCATTTCAAATGAGAAGAACAATCAGCAAAGTGCAGCAAAAGAAAAAGTCGAAAAGAAGGACCCTCTAGTTAAAGAGGTAGATAAAGTTTCAGATTGTAGCTTAGAAAATGAGATTGCTAAATTAAAAGTTTCAATTCCTTTGACTGAATTGATGAAGAATAGCAACTATAAACACCAAGTGTCCAAAATTTTGCACATAGATCCTTTATCTGATATGGTTAATGTAGAAGATAATCACCCTAATTAGATTGTGGCACACATAAAACATGAGAAAAATTCATAACAGAAGAAGAAACTATGCAAAAACACCATACCACAAGTATCCCATAAAAATAGCTGCAAATCCTGGTTTATTTCCTTGCCAAATTGTTGATAAAGGTGTACAAAGTAGCTCAGAGCATCCAAGAGAGTCCAACCTTTGCTAATGACAGAAAAAATACATAATATAGAGATAAAACCACCTATTCTAGCCATCAGGGTTCAAGTCCAAAAGAAAAGGAGCTATTACAACCATTTCCAAATAGGGAATAGGAATATAGGCACTGGAACAACTTGCCTCTATAAGCATGGAAACTGATTCATTGACCCCCAAACCACCTCAAACTGATGAATCTACCCTCTAAGATCATTTCACTATTAAATTTACATACCAAGGCATTAATTACAATCATAAAATCATCCATGAAGAGAGAGAAAGTCAACTTGCAGTGAAAGTAGGTGAAAAATTGATTTTCTGGTAAACTGGCCCAATGCGTAGTGCCACAGGCCAGATGCACACCGCCGCTTTCCACCCACTTTTGGAGGCCTTACCCTCAGTCAAATTGAGCCCAATATAGCTCATTGGAAAGATATTCCTGTCGAGTTTCTGGAACATCTTGAATTTTTGCATTTGGAGGTCATTTTCACCCTCAAAAGTGAAATCTACCAAGGTTGCTTCTGTGTGTCCAAAAAGAGGCAGAGAGGTCATTTTTCGGTAGTTTTTTTACCTTTTGGTGACGTAGTTTTGCCCCAAAATTTCTGAAATTTTCTGGGATAGATGCTCTCATCATGCTGAATCCAAATATATAATCCCTTCCTCAAAAATGTGCTCCAGGGAAAAGCGCAACGTCAGTGACGCTGCGCATCTAGGCCAATTTCCTGTTTTCAAAATTTCAAAATTTGAAAAGGACAAAAAATCATCAAAACTTGCCCAGATTTGGTATGGGACACCACCATTAGTTTCTTTTATGGGCTAGTGAGGCTTCAACCAACATTTTCAACTTATCTTGCTCCTTTTTTCTCTTTAAAGCCTTCTTCAACCTAGCTTTAAGCTTCCTGATCCTCATGTTACAGATTTTGTTGTGGGTCATGTAATGGTAGGCCATGTGGCGAAGCATGTTCTTATCCCTATGGGCCTTCTCAATCAGCCCCTCAAGATGTATGTTGACACTCTCAAGACAAATTTCCCTAGCATTCTCAATTTCTTTAGCCTTTAGCCTTTTTTCTTTGCCTCTTCGCTTCTTGGTCACTTGGCCTCTTTGCATCTTTGTTTTTAGTATCTCCAGCTCCATGAGATCCTGTTTGTCACTCATTTGTTTTTTTTCTTGTTCTAAGTACTTAATGACAAACTTGGCTCTCTCAAGATTATCTGCCAAATCTTGAATTTGAGCTTCCATCTCTTGAATAATAATGTCCTTGACAGTTTCTTCATCTTGAGCTTCCACGTCAATGATATCATCTCCATGATGAGTAAAATGTTGTTGTGGCTCCTCATGCTCAATGAGATCAAAATATCTTTCCTCCTGCTCATCAAGATCCTCTTCTTGCACCTTTCTATTGCCTTTACTTTTTCCCTTGCTTTACTGCGCAACCTGTACCTATTTTGCTGAAGAAGAAGGCAAAGCCCCTTCCACACCTTGTGGACATAGCATCTTCTTGTGGCCTGATGATGAAGGCGAGACCCCTTCCACACCCAGTGGAGATAATACTCGCCTAGCAGCTGCAAAAAGTTCTCTAGTGCCCCTCATATATGTCACAAACACTGGCACTCCAACAGTTTCAATCTCTTTGACCATTTCATGTCCTGAAGGTCCACCTTCTTCATGATGTACCGATGAAAAGATTTGTGTGCCTTTGAACATCTCAAGAGAAATGAAAGTCTCCCATGGCATGTTAAGAAGGTTCAGTTGATGTAGAACAATGATTTTAATCAAAGAATAATGTAAAATGCTACACAACTGCTGGGGTATGGCTTCCTCTTTACAATATGTGCCATCTTATCAATGTTTCTGAACATAAAGTAAGGGATATTCATCATTCTTACTCTAGTGAAATGCATCAGAAGTGTAATGTGGTAGGCATACAACTAGGAGAACCTACCTTCACAAGTGAAGTACTTGATAAAGATTTTCATCAATGGAGCAAACCTACCTTCCAAAAACTTGAAGGGGAATACTCTCTTCATTTTCTCTTTGTATCTAGCCTTGATGTAAGGCTCATAGTACTCCCTATCAATATCCTGACCTCTGTTCCATTTTTCACCCACATCTAGAATACATGTAGCATTTGAGATGATAGCTGGTGATATGGTGAATGTTATTCCGGCAAGGGTTACTTCATTATTGTGAAAATGTGTCACAAACAACCTTGCCAACTCATGATGAAATTTGACTCTTTCTATCATTTCACAAAAATCAAAGCATGACTAGTGTTTAAAGTAAGAAATGGCAAATGGATAGGTTTGCAACTCCCTCAAACTAGTGGACTCCTCTTTGATAATCCTTCCTTCTTTATGAGGCTTCCTTTGCTGTATGTTTCTCTCCCTGGAACTGTCACTAAGGGTGTCTTCTTCCAACTCATACTCACTGTCTCTTTCCATTGCTTTTGGTGGCTGTGAACACCTGTGGTCAATGATGGGAAGGGTGAATGAAATAAATATGAGTATGAAGATATTTTATGGATGAGTAGGATTTTAGGGAGTGTGAATGGGATTTGTAGGGTTTGGGGATAGTGTAAGTGGGAATGTGGGAATGGGGAAAATGTATGAGGGGAATGGGATTTAGGAAATAGGTAAATGGGAATGGGGTTTGGTCGAGGGAGTAATGGCAAGGATAGGGTAAGTAAAACAATGGAGAGATGATGAGAACTAAGGTTTCACCCTAGAGGCTAGGGTTTTAATTTTAGAAAAGCTAAATACCAAGCTTAGCAATCAAAACCCTAGATCATATGATATTATGATTGTACTTACTTGCAAGAAAGTGAATTGATGACTTTGAGGTAGATTTGGCAAGTGTAGAGTGTTTTGAGCGATCTGGAGCTTGGCTGGGTAGATGCGCAGCGCCTCACACAGGTGCACAACGCCTACCATATGTGTAGTGCCTATGTAATTTTACACTAGAAAACCCTGCCAGGTGTGCAGCGTCGGCCTCTGATGCGCAGCGCCAGCTAGAATTTCTCCAAAAACACAGCAACTGCACTCTTTTGCTCAAAGACACTTAAAAATCGCTTCTTACCTCTCCTTTCGCACTTTGACTTCAACATTAGCATAATAAAATGATCAATAGAGGATGGGCTTTATATGGCTTTCACTTTTTTATTTTTGATGGTGAAAACCCCCTTTCATAATGTGTATTTGCTTTTTCAAATACTCTGTTTTTGGATGCTTGATCTTTTTTCTTTGATAGGTGGACTGATGCACAAATTCTTTGACTTTTGCAGTGGCAAGTACTTGGCAATATCACCGAGTGACCAGGAGCAGCATGGAACCATTTATTACATATGAGAACAATAAAATTACATCAAATTAAATATGAAATACAAATGCTCTGTTTTCACCTGAAAACTAGTTTTGAGGTGAGAACTTCATTAAGCTTACAAAATAAGAAATTAGGACTTTTTTATCATTATTATCATCCTCATGTGTCTTCTGATCATTATTGGCAATAATCACTGAATTTTGACCATAGTGAAAACCCTAAGACCTAATGAGACTGAAACCCTATGCAATTAATGAAATGAACTGAAAATGAGCATGAATCATTGACTAAAAGGTATGAAAGGAGGTTAGTGAGTACATATCATGAGGGAAAAACTGAAATGAACCCTACCATCAGTAGATCCATGACCTAATGGAATGAAACCTCATCACAATGGGGCTCCTAGTATGAAATGCAAAAGAGTAAATTTTGATCACTGATGGCAGCATGAAGACATTGACACTAACAGAATCGATAGCATAAATATTTTCTCTAACTTCACAATATTTAGTGCATTCTAACCCCAAGGGCCCTATTGCTGAAAGGCATGATATTATTTGTGGATATGTTTCATACCATGCAATTATGCACAATAGAGTTTTGATTTTCAATAAGAATATAAAAAGGGTAAACCTTTCCTCTTACTCTTTGTTGAAATTAATTGGGTCTTTCATGACTACCAACTAAAGCTACTTCTATTCTTAAATTTGATGGAACCGTGTTCTCCAAGATTTTAGTAATTTCTCCATTTTTTGAGGTAGCCAAGAAGAGACAAAGTGATTTGCAACTTCCTAAATTTATCCAATATTGTAAGGCAATTTTATTGTGGTGTTATCTTGTTCCTTTATCAAATATGGAGTTCCTTGTTGTGATGTTGATTGAGGTGCATTATAATATTTTTTCCTTAATTGACTTAATTATCTAGTTTGAGTTTTCTTGTTTGAACTTTTGTCTAAACCAAATTTTCTTGGTATTCTTTAGATTTTTCTAGCTTAACAAATTCTTCATGATTAATAATCTGCATATTTTCTTCATACTGCATTGATTCTAAGATATGAGACACTTAAATTATTTCAACATTAATGGATATAAATATTCTTAAGTTTCTTCAAACACATCATCTTCTCCTAATACAACTACATTTGGATTTCGCATGCAAGGTGCTTTTGGTCTATGTACTTCAAGGCTTTTGACTTCTTTCAGTTCATTCTCTAGGGTTTGGTAATCATAATTCTTCCTTCATGGGACAATTTTTGTGAAATAATATTATCGCTTCTCTTGAGAAGAGTAATCTCATTTTGCATTTGTTGTAGTGTGTAATTAATCTACATAATGTTTTCCTCTTGTTGTGTTCTTGACACTTTGTACACAACATTTCTTATGTTTGGAGGTTGTCCTCAAAAATCTTCTCGTCCAACTCCTTGGTCTTCAAAACTACTTCTCACAATTCCTTAATCTTGTAAAATTCCTCTATCAATTGATTGATCTTGGATCAACCTAGAAGAGGAGTAAGGCTGAGAAGATAGTGTTATCTTAGATGCTCCCATCTAGACATTATGCCTACAAATTTCAATGATAACATTTGAGGTAACAATATTCCCCCCCTTGTTTTTATAGAGAGGTCACTCCCCTTTAACAAAGAACTTTCAAATTCAAGAAAATATAGAAAACAGTAGAGGCTTGAGATAGGACCAAACATTAAATATTCACAATGAGATAATACATATTGATATAGGAATTAAATAAAGTTTCGAAACTAATAATTTCCAGCATAATTTTGAGTAAAGAATCAAACATTTTGACATAAGAAAGTAATCTTGGAATGCATTTACAAATAATTTTAAAAGACATTTTCATTCAGACTCATTGGGATGAAAAGAGTTACACTCTTGCAATCTTCAATCTTAAAAGTCAAATTTGAAAGATTACACTAGAGATGGACTCTTGGTAGTTATTGAAGGAACCTCTAAAATATATTCAAGTGTTTAAATAAGATATATAATATTCTAGAAATAAAAAATGCATTCATCCATTTAAGGATAGGGATGGGGCTCCCACTAACCATATAATAAAGAAAAAATAGTGTTGGAAAAACCTTTATTTTGTGTTGAAGACTTCTTCCATTTAAAATATTTGACATGTGCCTAAAACCTAACAATTGATATTTTAGATGAGTTATCTTGAAGTCGGTACATTCTTTAAATTATCTTTGAGCAGTTACCCAATGGAATTTTGTAAAGGTGCAATGGTGACTTCTTGTTTCGCTCGAACTTGAAGTAACTCATCTTGAATGCCTTTTAAATCATAAACAACTTGATGTACTATGTCAAATTGGTCTTTCTTGCTAATGAAATGAATTAATCACTTTTCAATTTTCTCTTTTAGGTAATCAACAAGTTTGTTGAAGTCATTCACTCATTTGATCTCGGCTATAATGGTTATTTAAGTCAATGAGAAATGTGCCTAATTTAATACCATATATCTTAAGTCACATGAAGCATGCCATGGCCTTAATGATCTAATGCATATTGAAAATATGTCAAGAGGAGAATAATGAATATGAGAATTGAATATCAGATGTTACCAAGGAATTCCTCGAGTATCTA
>APFE030639546.1:0-10763 GCA_000404065.3 Pinus taeda | reverse complement strand
AAAATAAAAAATTTGAATTTTTCTATTGTAATAATTATTAGGTTGAAATTCTCATTTTGAATGGTTTAAATAATTGTTTTAAATGTAAAAATAAATTCAATATTATTAAATATTTTTATTTCAACTTAATTTTATAATATTAATGAGTGATAAAGCAATCTCATCAATATAAAATGATTATTATTAGATTCCAAATAAAAATGATGTTTTCTTTCCCTTTTATTTTAAGTAGCCAAATACTCAAATTCAGAAACTCTTTTGTTTACAAATTTTAGTATAGTTATATTACTAAGTCAAGTTTGTCTAATTGCCTATGTATCTTGGAATCCTTTTTACAACATAAACACCTTTTTACACCCAAAAAAATAAAAAAATAATAATCACACATTAGTTGAGAGATATGCTCTCACATCTACTTATAAACCCCAAATAAAGCATCATTATTGCGCTATGAGGGCAACTACAAAGGACTATTGTCATCTATTAACATAATAGTTGTTTGATTGTAACGTGACTATGCATGTTGTTCATTGTTCTTCCCTCCTTTTGTACAGAAAGATAAAATTTCTTTAACTCACAATGTTTTATTATACCTCTTTTACATGTTTTCTTTTTAAAAGTTTATAAAAAAATAGTAACTTTCTATTAACACAAAGATTGATTGCTTATAATGTGAATATATTTATTATGTAATTTCTCTCTTCTTATGTAAATATATATAAAAAAAAAAAATTACTAATAATATTTTACAATATCCCTTTTACATTATAAAATACCTTTTTAAATCAATTGTTATTAAATTTATAATGTGTGGGCGCACATGCACAAAGAGCAACTCAATTGGTAATCCAAAATATGTGAAATTGTTGAAATTCAAGAAACTATAGACAAAGAAACAAAAGTAATCCTTGATATAATTAAATAGTCAACCAACACAACTAACATTACAAAAAAACGTTAAACAAAAAGAAAATTACAATAGACAACTAAACCCTAAACTGCCAATAGCGTAATTGTCACTTTAATTAAGCGGCCTCTTTTGCTTGTACTTGCAAAGGCAGACGTACATCATAAAAACGACATGGACAGGACGGAATGAAGCGCTTTGTAATAGCCCTGCGATGTTGATATGTTAAGATTTCTAGATGTCTTTGTAATTATATCTTTGTAATTGGATTCGATTTCTTATATGGAACGATTTTCCAACGTACGTGGTGATATGTTTTATTTTGGTAGTTTTTAACATTTTTAACATTTTGTTGATTGATATTTATAAATGGATTGTTTTTTTATTTTATTAATATAAGTATTTTTTTAGTTGTTAAATTAGCAGTGAGGATATTTATTTTTGTTTACTATTTGTGAATGTAGGTTGGTTCATCATTGTTATTAAAAAACTATACCATTTGAAATAACTTGTTGGTGGTTTATAAGGGGGCAGACTTTCACTCCTTCCAGATGTGGGAAGACTTTCACTCCTGCGAGATGCCTCTGGGCCTTGGGACGTTGATGGGTCCAGTCTTGATCACTTACGGCATATCATTAATTGGGTGATTGCGTGGAGATTTTATTGTCGATTGGTTTTATGGTGTGGTACTAGTGATTTAATGGTGTGAGGACAACTGTCCTATCCTTGGGTCTCGCTTCTCCCGCCTCTTCACTATGCCAAAGAAACCCTAGTCTCAGCCATTCCTCGCTGTTCTGGTGCTTTGCTGCTCCATCAAGGTGAGGTCTCTACTTTTGGTTCAGGTTGCTGCTCCTTGAGGGCTTCGACTATCCTGTTCTCGGGATGGTTCTCCGTGAGGGTTTTTGTTAGTAAGTTCTAGTAACGGTTGTGGTTAGCTGTACGCTGATCTCTTCTTTCCCCCCACCGTATGGCTCAGCTGTGGCTGCGATGCTCCTCTGTTTTCGGTAATGTGTGTCGATTCGAAGCTCTTCGAAGCTTGGCTTCACGGGCATGAAACCCTCATCTTTTGTCCTGTGTTGGCCACCTATCTTGTGGTTCTTTGGTCGCTACTTCCGCTACACTCCTAGGTTGCCTTGGCTCTATAAATTTGTTTGTCGTTGTGTGGTTTCGATTATGCTTTTGCCTTCAAGGTTTTCGTCTCATTGTTTGATTGTAAGCTCGTTGTTCTGTTGCAGGTCATGGTCGTTGGGTGGCTTGACTCTCAACTTTCATCTGACATTCGAACAAAGGTAAGCTCTTCTTCCATGTTTTAAGCTTCTGCTTCTTTTTCTACTGTTATTGATTATTCTTGCTCCTTGTGAGCAATGGGCGCTCTGGGACTGTGACCTTGGTCCACAGCTTCCTTCCTCCGTTTACAAGGCTCGACTCCTCTGGTAAGTGAACTCGCCCTAAATCCTTAGCACTATCTTCAATTTCTTTTCATGGTTCTGTTACTTGGATTTTGATGGCTTTGTTTGGTGGCCACGACAAGTGAATGGCTGGGCTCACCGATTGTTGGTCTCGTACCCTGACACCTATGCTCTTGTATCAGGTAGGGTCGTGCCTTGTCGTTTCTCTGTCTGTCTGTTTTGAAGCGCTTGTTGCTAGTAGTATTCTGTTGTCGAGGGTTGTGGCTTCGGTCTCACTGTTTCATGGTTCTATGTATTTATGCCTCTGGGCTGTTAACTTTTGAAATTGTATTTATGTCGGCTCTATGGTGAATTCATAGTTGTATTTGGCATTGTTATGGAGGACCTCTGTTTGGTAGTTTGTCTATGTTTTAATCACTGTATCTTGGACTGTAAATTTTTTATTTCTATATATGCACAGATATTTTTGAAAAGTAAACGGTAAATGGAAATGTTACGAGTTCTATTGGTACCTGTAGATATTTGTCGTATTTGACACTTCTGCAAACCCTCTATGTTGTTCTATGGGACTCGACTGCGTTTTATTCTTGCCTCTATGATAATGTCTGCTCTCTGTCACTGTTAGGAAATGGGTAGATGAATTTGATTAAATAATTTTAGGTTGCAATACATGGACTCAAATTTTCTTCTTCTCAAAATGTTTGCATGCTTCTTTTTATTCAATACTACGATGGATGATTACAGTGGCTTTTTTCCTTTTCTCTTAAAGATCACTGTACAGTTATTTAAATTGTCAGTAGTTAGGTTTTAGTTAATCATTGGTAGTTGTTCATCCTTGTTTGTATTCTAAATTTAACTTGAAACAAAAAATAAAAAGAATTGATAGGCCTCTTTTGTAATAGCGATGCGATGTTGATATCTTCAAGATTTCGAATGTATTTTTCATTATTTTTTTTAATTAGATTTGATTTCTTATATGGGACGATTTTTCAACTTATGTGTTGATATGTTTTATTGGGTAGTTTTTTTAATTTTTTAATTCTTTGTTAATATTTATAAATAGATTGTTTTTTTATTTTAAGTTTAATTTTATTTTTTATGGAGGGATCATAATTTAGTTGTTAGATTAGTAGCGAGAATAGTTATCTCTGCTTGCTATCTGTGAATGTATGTTGACTCATCATTGTTATTTAAGAAAAATCATGTCACCGGGAATAATAATTTATTAGTGATCTATGAGGGGGCAAACATTCACTCTTGCCAAATGCCTTTAGGTCTTGGCCCATTAACCTATTTCCTTACATCCAAAAAAAATGAACTCTTAATCAAACATAAACAAGTTTAAAATATACTCCAGAACCAATATAAATTTAACCTATATCTTATCTTTTATCTTTTCCATATTTTTTTATGGACATTAAAAATGAAAATAAAAAATATCGAACACGAATTTATAGATAAGATATATTAGAGAAATAGTTAAGTGCTATATTGTGAGTGAAAATAGAAAATATGGAACACGAATTTATAGATGAGATATATTAGAGAAATATTTAAGTGCTATATTGTGAGAGTGTTAAGATTAGATCAAATTGTCATCCCAAGTACCTCACTGCTTCTAATTATAACCTAAGTACCTTACTTCTTGTAATTATAACGCCTCAAATAATGTTACAACATTATCTTCTTCACTATTTTTGTATTTGTGGATTGAAAGTGGTAGATCTATTTTGTTTAGTATTCATTCATCTTTGTCCGCAAGGTAGTTTAAAATAAATAATTTAATGTCACATTATTAAATGATATTGCTGAGTATCTGAAAGTGCATTTACGATCTCTAAAAGCATAAGCTTCTTGTTTCTACTTATTTATTAGTGCTTTTATAACACATTAGGATGTACATATTATTAAATGTGTACACTTCCACAAACATATAGCTGTATCTTTGATGAGGGTGTGCCATTTTTTTAATAGAATATGATTATGCAAATGTTATATTTTATAAATTGAAATTTTTAATATATATATATATATATATATATTATATATATATATTATAATATTATATAGTTATATTTTATTTATATTTATAGAAATTGTGTAATTATTTTATTAATAATATATATTTTTAAATTATTAATTATATTTAATGTATCAAAATTGAATTTTAATTTTATATTTGTTTTTGCAAATTTTTCAAAATAAGTTAATAATAATTTTTTCCTATATAAATATTTCAATGTTTATCTATTATTCTTCAAAAAACTATAATTATGCATAAATCTACATATGTAAGAATTTATATATATATATAATTATATTTTAATATTATAATATATATATATATATATAATATATATTTTTTAAGACAATAAATTAATATTTAATCACATTTTGTATACTTTTGTGTTCAATGTTTTTCTTTAAACAATGTAATTCATAACTTATCAAATTGCTTGGAGTTAGCGTTTCAATCTCATGAAACACTTAGAAATGTGTCAATGATAGTCATGAGATTTACAGAGTATGATGTTTCTGCATATTTTATGTAGACACCCATGTTTTTGTGCAGTGGATGCAAGTGCGTGAGGGTTTTAGAGGCGTTTCCATATTGATTGATGCGCAAGGGATCCTGCAATTCGTTGAAGCTTTCATATACTTGACCAGTGATGAGTCTGAGATATCGAATTGCATGCTCCTTAGGTCATTAGCTTGTGACAATGCTAAGGGTGAGGAATTTTCCCACAAAGTGTTTGTTGTAATGCCAATACAGGCCCCTCTGTGTGGGAATGGGATAACAATGAATTTGTTTGTCAAAATGTTTATACCTGTCACCAGAATTTCCACAATGATTAAAGTGAGATGGATCTCATAGCTGGTCGATGCCTTCACGACTTTGGTCAATGCGTGGAAATTGGAAGTCTACAAGCATGCCATGGTTGTCTCAAGTTTTTGGGATCATATCATCAAAATTTGTGCCAAATTTTTAGGAAAGAGAGGTCAAGTTCGGTTTTGGTCATGTTTGTAATATGTTTTCCAAAATCCTTCAACCAACTGGCCTTCCCAAAGGTGTTAAGTCTCCTGCATGGCGTTTGGCGGATGGTTTGGATCAATACAAGCGAGGTCTTGAAGACGCGGATCTTCAAAACTTCCCCATTTCTGTTAGAACCCTGTCTGGACACGCCCTTTTTCTTAAGGTAAAAGAGGAAAACACCGTAGTTTCAATAGATGATAGGATACATTAGATTACAGGCATTCCAGTGGGAGTGATTTGGGTCCTCTATGAAGGTAGGTTATTGTAGTTGGCAAGCGATCTAAAACAATATGCCATTAAAAAGGACTTCACTATCTCCTTAGTTACTGGTCTAAAAGAAGATGCTTAGAGAGGTGCAGCATATTCTTCTACTAGGCCTATTTATTTCAAGGAAGCCCTCAAGCTGAATCCCCATCACCAAATTCGCAAGGAGCTTGTGGGTCAAGATTTTGTGGTGGAACAATCCTCAAAATTCCCAACACTCAGGGTGAATGAGGCCATTAATAAGAAGAGAACAACTAATTTTGAAAGTTGGATGATTATATGCCATTTTAATGGATTTTTACCTTCGACATTTGCTCTCCAAGATTGGGTCCACTAGAACTAGTCCCAAAATATTGATATGTTATTTTGTTTAAAGGGATACTTTGTGGTTTTCTTCAAGGATCTGGAGGAGCAAAATAGTATTTTCAACCAAGGGCCCTAGTTTTGGGGACGAGCATGCCTTTTGATTCAACCATGGTCTCCAGAGTTTAATCCTCTTACCATGAATTTTTTGTCAATTCTATTTTGGGTTAGGCTCCCTAACATACCTCTTCATTAGTCTGGTCAGGGATACTAGAGAATATTGGAGACTATATAGACAACTTCTTCAAGGTTGATAATGGAATATTATCATAGGGGTTTGTAAGTTTCATTTGAATTTGTGTGTAAGTTGATCTTAGGAAAGGGCTACCAAACAAAATCATCCTTTAGTGGGAATGAAAGGCATATATCCAACCATTGGACTATGAAAACACTACCTACAGGTGTATAATATACCAACAGTCTAAGCACCTTCAAAATGTGTGTCCCTCTTCCAAAGGGGATTTCTACAACCAAGAACTAAAGAGAAAAAATTGCGGCTCAAGAGATCTAAAGGAAGCATTAGAGTCTAATACTTCAATAACTCAACAAATGAACAATCCCCAGAATCAGAAGTCATCTCCCAATAATTCAACCTCTCAAGATTCCAGGAAAACCCCCAGTTGTATCAACACAGTCCTCAACAAAGGTAGATATTTTAGCGAAGGACAATGAGAGATCTCCATCCATAATAGTGTTTGAAATTTGCGGGCATAAGCATAACCATGATTCTAATCTTCTGATAGAGAGAAAAAACTATCTAATTCATCCAATCCAAATGCTATGGACTCAAAAAATGAAGAAGTAGCATTATCCTCTGTTGTGAAGGATGGCTCGATATATGGGATGAAGTCCATAGGAGAAAGGGTAAAAATATAAAACCCATGGATCATCGTGGTTTTTAAAACCAGGATTGTACTAGATGGTCTTTGAAGTATCTCGTTATTTGATGTAAAATGTTTTCCTAGAATTAATAGAATTTCAATTTACAAAAAAACAACTTAACAAATTGTTTGGTGATCAAATTGTATTTATAAAAGAAATGATATTGTTTATGTTAGGAAATAACCCTTTTATTTCTTGTTATTTTATTTTAAATTTAATGTTAATACCATTATATAATGTCCCTAACCAAAATATGCCAATCGATCTTGCAGTAATTCTCAAAATAATCTTTAACATGTTTTCATTAACACTTTGAATAAAAACAATTCTTCAAACACTTTGTATGTAAATAAGGGAACCTTTTATGATAGAGACATTTATTCAAATATTTTGCATGCATTCAAATCAGAAACCCCTATTTAGCAAATGAACACAAATAACCCAACGAATTCATTTATTAATTTTGGAGCATGGAAATTGTAATATTCCTAATGGAAAATTTTCAGTGATAATAAAGACATGAAATCATTTTCAAAAAAAAAAAAATTCAGCAAATACACATATAACGTAAATTTCTCCTCAAACACCAAACTGGCCAATTTTCATTAAATATAATGACTGGAGTACAATAGAAGATGGAATAGGTGCACCTAGGCTTGCACAAGGCAAGCTACAAGCCTCAGGTGATCAATACAAAAATTCCCAATTGCTGTAGAAATGTTTCTCTCCAGAAAACTGCGTTGGCCCTATATTTCTACACTTCCAGCTAACTTCAGGCCTTGATTTACCCCCTCAAAACAACCCAGAAAATTCTCTAAAATTAGGAGTGTAGTCCTTTCCAAAAACCCAAAAAAAACCCCGAAATATTTTTCACTAGTTTTGAACCTACAAATTTGGCCTCTTAGAGCTTGACCCTCCTCCAAACTAGAAATTTGCACCTGTAGTTGGAATTGTTGTTTATTGCTCCCAAAATTCTAAGAAACCTCTCCAAGTATGTCTCCCAACAATATCCTAGCCACCCAAGTCATCAATCCTTCATTCAAGGCTCCCTCTATAGAACCGACACCATAGACTGCGCAGTCCTGGAGAAGATGACGCATTCCCTTGAGCCAGAATTTCAACCTAAGTGCTAGTGTCCTCCTCCTACTGAAATATCGCTCCTCTAAGCTGGAAATTGGACAAGGATCTCTCTAGTAAGACTTCTCGCACAATTCCTGACACCTATGCTCCACCAAAACAACATGGCTTCCTCCAAAGCATCCCTTCTGAACCAAGGCATCATAAATCTCTATAGGATGTATGTATCTCTGTCTCCAAATAAAAGGGAATACCTTCCTAGGGTGTCACTCAAGGTCCACTGAAGAAAGGGTGAGCTTCACTCCTTTGGAGTCTCTTGTACTAAGCAGCATGTTGTAGCTCATTTGAACAACCAAAGCAACAATGTATTCTCAAATCATCAAAAGTCCCTAAATGTCGCTCCTCTTCTCCTATTTATGCTTTCTCCCTTGATTCTCATGTGGGTCCCATCTTTAATTTTTACCCCCACTTAGGAAAATCGAATTTCCTTCCAAGGGGTTCATATTATTTATGGGTGAGTGGCCCCCACATTCAACTAAAATGCACATCGACCCCCTTTTTCCTATGTTTCTTCACCAAAAATTACATTGAGCCAAAAATGATAAAATTGACAAAATAAATGTCTCACCTTAGGGAATGTAATTAAGAAGGGACATTACAATCCTCCCATCTTGAATGTTTCTTGTCCCCAAGCAACTACAAAACTAGATGCTACAAAATGTGTTCATTCTCCCATGTGGCATCCTCCTCTAGCAAATCCTTCCATTTGACCAAGTGCTCCCTTATCACCCTGTTTCTCAACCTCCTCTCCCTGGTCTCCAATATGAACTCAGGTGTCAAAAATAAGTGCCCCTCATCATCCATGGGAAAAAATTTACTTGCTATTGTAACATGCTGCCCTAGTGCCTTTTTTAGGCATGAGACATGGAACACATTGTGGATCTGAATCTCTAAAGGTAGCTCCAACTCATAATCCACCTCCCTAACCCTCCTGCCCACCTTATACGACCCATAAAAATGAGGTTGAAGCTTTTCTACCCCTTTCTTCTTGAGTGAAGACTCTCTAAATGGTTGCAATCATAGGTAGACCAGGTCCCCTACGTCAAACTGTCTCTCCACTTTGTGCTTATCAACATACATCTTTTTCTAATTTTGGGCCCCCTGCAAGTTGTTCTTGAGAGCTCAAAGAATCTCCTGGATAGATTGAACCCAATACTTTTCCCCTAGGGCCCTGTTATCTCCAAACACCATGTTATAAAAATAAAGGAATCATATCCATAAAGTTCTTGGAAAGGAGACAGACATATGATAAGTGGTATTGTAGCACAACTCGCATAGATGAAGCCACTTGACCCACGTTCTCTGTTGGGCCCATCACATAGTTGCACAAGTACCTCTCCAACCACTTGTTCGCGATCTCATTCTACCCATATGTTTGGGGGTGATAGCTAGTACAGGGTGTAAGCGCTGTCTCCACTAGTCAGAAAAACTACTACTAGAAAGACCCCATAAAATTGTTGTCCTTGTCACTAATTATGGTCTTGGGGAGACCATGTAATTGGAAGACCTCTCAAAAGAATAACTCGGCCACTTGGGAGGCTGAAGATCATGATGAGATGGCGAAGAAATGGGAAAACTTGGTCAACCTGTCGACCACCACATATATGCAATCTTGCCCCTGCACATTTGGGAATCTCGTGATAAAATCCATGGAAACACTCTCCCACTTCCTCTCCGGAATGAGATTTGGATGCAATAAACTAACAAGATGTGAAAAATCCACCTTATGCTTCAACACATCTTTGTTGTGTCCCTACCATGAAAATCTCTCTCATATAGCATGATATGCCTTGAGGAAGCATGGGTGTCCTACTGGGGGGAATTGTGAGAGGCCTGCAAAACGATCTCCTTAAGTTGAGATCTTGGCACAAAATATATCATGTCTTTGTAGTAGATCATGTCATCCATCACCTGAAATATGTCATCCTTGTGGGTTCCATCCAAATTCTCACAAGTTTATCTATCCTTGGAGTACTCAACCAAGAGTTGAGACTTCCAGTCATGTGTAAGGTCCATTAGAGAACTTTCTACGAGTCTCCTAGAGAGGGAACCTTCGACCACATTGTGATTTCCCTTCACATACTCGATCTCGAAATCGTAAGCCTAGAGCTTACACGCCCATTTTTTCTATCTCTCCTCTAATGACTACCTCTCCAAGAAAATTGAAGATTGTTGTGATCAGTCCTTACCTTGAATCGATTGCCTAAATTTGGCCAGTGCATGCATCAAGGAGTAGTAGCTTCCTACTCTCAAATGCAATAGGATGGCCTCCATGTGTCAACATTGCCCCCAACTCCTTTTCCTGAGGCATCACACTCCAGCATAAAGGACTTTAGAAGTCCAATAAAGCTAAGATAGGACAACTGCTCATAACCCTCTTGAGGCTCTCAAAGGCCTCCTCCACCACCTGTGTCCAATCAAAAGCTCCCCATTTTTTCAAATTAGTGAGGGGTGCTGCAAGACATGAGAATCATCTCACGAATCTCATATGTCTAGGAACCCCCTCAACTCTGTCACGTTCTTAAGTGTAGGACAATCCAATATGGATCTGATCTTCTTCTAGTATACCTTTACTCCGTCCTTATTTTAGACATATTTGGGCACTACAACCCCAATCACATATGTCGATAAACCAAGGGCTCTTAAACCCCTAAAAGTGTTGTTTCATACCCTAAAGGATCAAGGTCAACTGATTACATCATTTCCCAAAAGTTCCACCTGAGAAACTACTCAGAACTAGTTAAAGCTGACCCATATAGACTGCTCC
>APFE030639535.1:16450-35308 GCA_000404065.3 Pinus taeda | reverse complement strand
TTTTTGCAAAAAAGTGAACAGTAAAAAATACGTTTTAGAACTTTGAAATCCCATCACAAAAAACGGCTTTTTAAAATTTTTAAACGTGAAATACGGTCAAAATGCCTTGTGACGGGCATTTTGCCCGTCAAATTCCAACCTTGCCTAGGGGTCCTGAAGCACCTGAGGGAGGTTTGTAAGGTCTTGTTTTGTCGACTCCATTTCCTTAAGGTTACCTAGGAGTTTGAGTCTTATCATAGTGGACTCTCATCGCAAGTTTACCCCAACTAGCTGATTGCTTGGGTAGATGTGGGAGGAGGGTGTTATAGCGAATATAATGGAATCACTATTTAATGGGTTGAGGTGGATGGCCTCCGCAAGCCCTGGATGAGTTGTGATTGATGTGTTCTATGAGATCCCACATGCAGGCTTGGAATATGGCACAAAGGTGAATGGATGAAGAGAGATTTGGCTCAGCCATTCTAGGGTTGGGTGAAATGTGGAAGTCCCATCCCAGGTTTGGATTTTGCATCTTTAATGAAAGGTTATTTCTCCTTGTATTTCTCTAAGAATTTTGATGGATTATATGTGGTCTATATGGTTTTACTTTCATGAGTATTTATGTTGCTATTATGCTGGTTATGTATGTGTTTTATGACAACAGTCATGTATGGATTTCATCATGTTTTTACTTGTAATTGAATGATCAATGTATCTATGAACTAATGGATGAAATGGCAGTTCATGTGTTGAGACATCAATGGTTCTTAGTGATTCTTAGCTAAGTATGAGACCCCTATGCTCAGAAATCTTATTTACACATGTAGATTACATATTCGTGATATGTTTGACGAAATGCTTTTCATGTCTAGTAGGGGTCCAGTTAAGGTCTTAAACAAGTATTTGCTTTAATACTGTCATTTCCATGTTATTAAACTATTCTTGAGAGATGGTTCAATTCTGGCCAGTCACTTGGGGTCAGGGCCTAAAAAATTGGCTCAAATCCTAGGGTCATTGGCATAGCACTGACAAATTTAGTCTCTAGTCACTAGCAGGCAAGCCTGTGGGAGCGAATTTTGGTTTTTGGACGCTGTCATGCCTTTAGCATGAGAGCGACCGAGGCTTAAGTTGTCCAAAAGTTTTTTGGGACACAAGGGAAAGCTGTCTAAAGTATTGGATTGGTTCTTTAGGGTCTTGTAGCTGATATTGAATGTCTGTATGGTGTGTTTCTGTTAGTTCCACTTCCTTAAGGTGACTTAGGAGGTTCAATCATATCATAGTGGCCTCTCGTCGCATGTTTGCCCCAGCTTGCCAATTGCTTGGGTAGATGTGGGAGGAGGGTGTTACATATTGGTATTAGAGCATGGTTGTGCTCTCCTTGGGCTGTGTGTTGATCATGCTTTCATGTTGGTTTCATATTTTTTCCTTATGCTTGTAGTCAATGTGCTTGTTGCATTTACATGGTGTTGATCATGATTGTAGTGATGTCGCCATGTGAAGGTTGAAGGTGTTGTTCTGGAGTATGTCTTTAGGTGTGTATCATTGATTATGAATTTGTAGGTTTTAACCTCGTACAGATATTACCTACATACGAATTCTAAAACACAGAAAATAAACAATGCGAGAGCGTAACACATAAAAACATATACACAAAGATTTTCCCCTGGATCCCAAAACCAGGACTACCAACTTGATTTTTCATTATGTTCCTTTCAATGTTAAAATACATATTTATACATGTCGAAGCATCCAATACCATGGAACGAAAACCATCACGTCCAAAACCATGGACAGAAAACCATCGCATCCAAAACCATGTGCGAAAATCATGCACAAAACCATAGGTAGGTCCGCCCAACCTAATATAGGGTCCAAGAAATGAAATTTTCCGGGGCGCTACCCTGGGACCATAGAGTGGGGTTACCTGCACCCCTCAAACCCCCTATGACTTCCCCCGCTATGCAATCGGTGCAACGAAGGGGGAGCTCTACCCCCCTTCTAACCCCCTGGTTAACTACGTGGGCTAGTCTTGGAAAGAATATAACACAACTCAACATTCTCCCACTTGTTGTTTTCTTTCCACGGGGGGCCACAAGAGAGCTTAGTCATTTATCCAGCCCTGCAATGCCCATTGTTTCTCTACACCAAGAGAACCTCTCAGAGCTCACAGATTTTGTCAATGTATTTGCAGTATTCTTCAAAGTGTCCACCTTTACCAGCAACACCTTTTTGTCTTCTATCATATCCGTCACAAAGTGATACCGAACATCAATGTGCTTTGTCTTTGAATGATATGCAGGGTTCTTTGCCAAGAAAATTGCACTTTGGTTATCACAGTATATCCTTATAGCTCCCTGTACTAACCCCATACTTGAACACAATCTCTACAACCAAATTGCTTCCTTGCTTGCATGAGTGGCTGCCATGTATTCTGCCTCTATTTGATAGTGCCACTACAGATTGTTTCTTACTCATCCAAATGACTGCACCTCCAAATATGTTAAACACATACCCACTTGTAGATCTTCTCTGATCTAGATCTCCAACCCAGTCTGCATCAACAAAGCCACGAATATCCAACACTCTATCCAATCCTGGTCTTCCTTGGTAGCACAAACCATAATCACCAGTGCCACGCAAATACCTGAAAACCCACTTCACTGCTGTCCAGTGCTCCTTCCCTGGTTTTGACATAAACCTACTCAATACTCCCACTGCATGTGCAATGTCTGGTCTAGTATAAACCATTGCGTACATCAGGCTACCGACTGCACTTGCATATGGAACATGGGACATTTCCTCTTCCTCTTCTTGTGCCTTGGGACACCGTTCAACAGATAAACTTACACCTACTAGAATAGGAACCTTCACTGGTTTACTATTCTGCATATTAAACCTCTGCATTATTGTCTCGAAATAATTCCTCTGGTTTAACCAGAGCTTCCTCTTTGTCTGATCTCTTTTAATTTCCATGCCCAAAATATAGTTTGCAGCACCAAGATCTTTCATGTCGAATTCGGAGGACAAATGGGTCTTCAAATCTTGGATAATTTCTTTGTCATTTCCAACTAGCAACATATCATCCACATATAAGACCAGATAAATAACACGCTCACCAATTAATTTAAAATACACACAATGATTTGCTTTGCTTCTGGTGAAGCCAAGTCCCCGTATAAATGTCTCATATTTATGATACCACATCCTTGGTGACTGTTTTAACCCATACAGAGACTTCTTTAACTTGCATACCATTTCTTTCTTACCCTTCACCAAAAAACCTTCAGGTTGCTTCATGTATATCTCCTCTTCCAGATCCCCATGTAGAAATGTTGCCTTCACATCTATATGTTCTACCTTAAAATCAAAATTAGCAGCAATAGATAAAAGTAATCTAATAGAAGCTACCTTGTCAACAGGAGAAAAAATATCACCAAAATCAATTCCTAGCACCTGGGAATAACCTTTTGCTACCAACCGAGTTTTGTATTTCTCCACCTTTCCTTTTGCATTTGTCTTCTTCTTGAACACCCATTTGTTGCCAATGGGTTTCCTTCTAGTTGGAAACTCCACTAAATCCCAAGCCTCATTTTTGTGCAAGGATGTCATTTCATCAACCATGGCCTCTTTCCAGAGTTTGCCATCCTCTGAATCTATTGCTTTCTTCACAGTTCTCGGATCATCATTAGTAAAAGATAAAGAAAATTTTGACAAGAAAGCAAATGACTATACCTTTCTGGCTGCCTTCTTTCTCGAACTGATATTCTCACACCCAGAGTTTGTGGCTCTTCATCTTTTAATTCCTCTGTTGTAGATTCTAATTCATCCTCCTTTAGCTCAAACTCTATCTTCTCAGGTTCCTTTGATGGGACTTCATGTTTAATAATGTCTTTCACCTCTCTGAACACCACATCTTGGTTGTAAAAAACCTTCCTTGTTACTGGGTTCCAAAGCTTATAACCCTTTAAACCATCCTTATACCAAATAAAGATGCACTTTTCATATTTACTATCCAACTTGGTTCTTTTCTCCTTTGGAACATGTACATATGCATCACATCCAAATACCTTAGATGGAAAGAGAGGGTTTTCTTACCAGTCCATACTCTGTGGAGTCTTATCCTCCAATGCTGATGAAGGTGATCTATTGACCAAGTAACATGCTGTCTCCACTACCTCTGCCCAGAATTCTTGTCCTAACCTGGCACCACTGAGCATGCTTCTTTCCCTTTCCATCAACGTCTTGTTCATTCTTTCTGCAACTCCATTTTGCTCAGGTGTATATGGATTAGTCTTCTGCCATGCTATACCACACTTCTAAGAAATTCTTCAAATTTCTTATTGCAAAACTCTCCACCGTTATCTATCCTCAACACGTTTATCTTCTTCTCTGTCTGGTTTTCCACCAGAGCCTTAAATTCTTTAAATTTGTCAAAGACTTAAGATTTCTTCTTAAGGAAATCTATCCATGTATTCCTTGAGAAGTCATCTATAAATGATACATAGTACATAGACTTACCCAGGATGGAACCTTGACAGGTCTAAACACATCACTATGCACAAGCTCTAATATTTGTTTCGCCCTCTTACCACCAGAGGGGAAACTCACCCGATTTTGCTTCCCATATACACAATTTTCATAGAAATAAAAAACTAGAGAGCTATTACTTATACCTTCTACCATGCCTCTACCGTGAAGTATTCGAAGGCCCTTCTCTCCAATATTTCCAAGCCTTTGATGCCACAACATGGTCTTCTCTCTAGAGACCACTAGATTTTTTGCTCCGCTTTCAAGAACCACAGAACTGTTGCACCCATCAACAACAATGCTACCTTATAGCTTGTACAGAGTTCCAATCTAAACTCCCTGCATCAATACGAGTTCTCCCCGAACCATCTTGCAGGTATCCTTATCGAACAAAGTTTTTACACCTGCATCATCCAGCTTGCTCACGGAAATCATATTTCTGGCCAATGTAGGAATATGTAGAACACCTGAAAGTGTTCTAACCCTTCCACCTTGCAACTTCAACTTTACTTTTCTGTGATGAACAATTCTAGCCTTCCTGTCATCCCCCAAGAAGACATCACCACCATCATATTTCTCATACTCGGAGAACCACTCTCTATGGGGAGTGAAGTGAAAGGATGCATCTGAGTCAACCAACCATGCCTCATGATCTACATGTGTACTTGAAGAAGCCAAGTACACATCCCCACCTTCATCTGAGGGGGTTTTCACCTCTGTAGAAGGAGCATCATCATATCCCTTTCCTTTGTCAGGAGCTTTAGATTTACAATCCCTTTTGTAGTGCCCTTCTTTTCCGCATTTCCAACACACCATTTTTACAGGTTTTCCTCGAGATTTAGATATCCCACTCGATGACTTATTTTTGTTTCTGTTCTGGGACCGTCCTCGTACAGACAAGGCATCACCATTCTGGCTCTGTATATTTTTCTGTCTCATCTCCTCCGTCAGCAAGGATGAGACTATTTCATCAAACTGCAAGGAAGTTTCATTGCTACCTATTGCAATAACCAGACTATACCATGAATCTGGTAGAGAACACAACAAACTGATGCACTTATCTTCATCTGAAATTTTAATATCAACAGATAATTACTGACTTACCACAGTATTAAATGCATTTAGATGCTCTGTCACTGAGTCTCCATCTTTCATCCTCAGGTTATACAGCTTTTTCTATAGGAAAATTTTATTCACCAAAGACTTAGATTGGTACAAAGTCCCTAACTTGTCCCACAAAGCCTTCATCGTGGCTTCCCCTTATACATTCAACAATACTGAATCTGAGACACATAATCATATTGTGCTCTTTGCCTTCCGATCCAACTTCTTCCATTGTTCATCGGGCACTCCCGTTGGTTTAGTACCTGGATCTACCACGATCCACTGATCTTTATCCACCAACAGATCCTCCATCTTGAGTTTCCACAACTAAAAACTCTAACAATTAAATTTCTCATTCTCTGTCTTTCCACTGCTCACCATCTTCTTTCACCACTAGAATCAATCTCGTAGATCTCCCACTGAACAGGGTCTACCACAGGCCTGAGCGAAACCCATTAGCACCAAAGGTGTCCCCTTGAAGCCAAAACAGCTTTGATACCAAATGTAGGTTTTAACCCCATACAGAAATTACCTGCATACGAATTCTAAAACATAGAAAATAAAGAATGCGAGAGCATGAAACAGAAAATAAACAATGCAAGAGCATGACACATAAAACACATATACACAGAGATTTCCCCTAGATCCCAAAACGGGACTACCAGCTTGATTTTTCATTATGTTCCTTTCAATGCTACAATACATATTTATACATTCCGAAGCATCCAATACTATGGACCGAAAACCATTGCGTACAAAACCATGGATCGAAAACCATCGCATCCAAAACCATGTGCGAAAATCATGCACAAAACCATAGGTAAGTCCGCCCAACCTAATATAGGGTCTGAAAATCAAAATTTTCCAGGGCGCTGCCATGGACCCCATAGAGTGGGGTTACCTACACCCCTCAAACCCCCCCCGCTACACAATCGGCACAATGAAGGTGGGGCTCCGCCCCCTTTCTAACCCCCCGGTTAACTACGTGGGCTAGTCGTGGAAAGAATATAACACAACCCAACAACATTGTTGTGCACGTCAGTGTTCACATGTTATCAAATTCACATTGTGTGGTTGTTGTTGTCGTGCATGAGTTCATGGTTTGTGTAGTTGACATGGTCATGCCTTGATGACTGGACCCTAGCTAGAATGATGTGTATATGGTTGGGTACTCATGTGTTATATGTCTATATGCATTTCTTATGCATGTATGGTCTTGGTTATAGTTATGTATGAATAGTAGGTCAAACATGCCTTGTGAAGTTATGGTATGCAATTTAGGCCATCATGATGATATTGGTTGTTATGATGCTAAAGTTTTGGCTGAGATAGAATAGGAGATGCAGATCATCATAATGAGGTTACCGTGTTAGACTTTGGGATAAGAGCATATCATCATACAAGTATTGTATGCTTGGCATGCAGGTATGTAAGTTAAGGATTGTCATATGCATTAGGTTTATATACATTAGGTTTATGTACATTTTTTTGATGTTATGGTTACATACATGATAGATGATAGTTGATTAGTATAGTGACATGCACATGTGTCGGATAGTCATGAATGATAGTAACATGTGGTTGTATGCATTGCTATTTTTTTTATGTTAGATAACTTGGTGATCATGCTATATGTTGTTGATGAGTATGTTATACGTTAACTTGTTGTTGTTATATGATCGTTAGATTGATGATTATGTCATCTGTTGTTGATAAGCATGTTATATGTTAACTAATTGTTGTTATATGTTAGTTAACTTGAAGATTAGGGTTATAAAATTATTATCTTGATGTTATATGTATCATGCTAAATTGGATTGGACTATGCAGATGGTTATGGTTATGATATTTAGGTATGAGGCAACATATATGTGATGAATTTTCACACGTGGTTGTTATGCATGAACGATAAATGCTTATGAGTTATGATGTGAACATGTTAACTAGTTACTATTATGGATATCATGACCTTATTTATGGTTGAGTTGATATGTTGTGAGGTTATATCATGCTAACTAGATTGATTATGCAGAAAAGATAGCCTCCCCTAAGATAAATTAAGGTATGAGTTTTCTTATGTTGTATATTTTGTGCTTTGTTGTTTGATTATGTCATCTATTTGATGTTTGCATGTTTGGTGTCTATTATTTTGTCTAGTCGATTGATCTAACATGGTATATTTACAGTTGTTTGAATGTTTGATGAATTTCATAATATGAGTATGTGTTCGAATGATCTTGTTTTAAGATGATTGTACTAATACATATGTGTTGAGACAACTGATATGTACTTGAGTTTAAGTAGATGATAGTTGTAGCATTATGTATAATGATTATGAGTTGACTATGGATTATAACATGATTTTAAGTCTTAGTAAAGGTTGATTTCAAATTGATAGATATGATTGTCTTCATAATTGGAACATGTGATCGACATGTGTGAGCAGTTACAGGGTAATATGCTTGGTATTAGCGCAAAAAGCTAAAAATTGATTTATTTATATAACTAACAGTCAGATGATGTGATAGCGCATACTAAGACTCAATTGAAACAAGTTAAAAAGGTAAAAGAAAGGAGTTGGGAAAAAATTCCTTTGGCTATGTTTTGAAACCCTAATTCCAAATGAATGAGTGCTTTGCATGTAGGAAGTTCTCTTAACCTTGACCTTATGATATCTAGTAATTACATTGTGATCATGACTATGCTAATGTCTATATGTGTACATATGTATGTATGTATGACGTTGACTGACTAGATCATTATTATTTCATGTTGATGTTTATAGGTATGTATGCATATCGTTGTATGACAGGATCATGATTGTTTATGCTAATGTTTAGGTATATGTATGTATGTATCCATGTATCTATGTCAATGTCTGACATGATCATCAAGGATCATTCTTGTGGAGGAATGATTTTCTTATGCATGCAGATGATATGAAGAGATTCCTGATTTATGAGGAATCAAGTGGGAAGAGCAGTCCTGACAAATATATGAGGTCAGTATCATGTGGATATGAATTGATATTATATGCTTTTCTTGTGCCTATGTTTATGTTATGATAGGTAATGTTGAAGGGCACATCAGCAGAATGAAAACACTGTGCTTTGCGACATGCTAGGATAAGCATGGATGGCGAAGAGATATTAGAAGCAAGTTTACCTGGTAGAGATAGTGTGGTTTTGGATGCGTGGTACTATTGTTGTGCATATGTCGTATATGTTGTACATGTTGCATCTATGATGTTGTTTGCATGAAATATTGTGTATATATAGCGTGTGTACATGTTGTTTATGCAGTGTTATGTACATGGTGTTAGTACAAATAGTGTTGTATGAATGTTGCATATTAAGTGTTGGGTATAAATGATGCCATGTACATGTTGGATATACAGTGTTGTGTAAATATTGTACTGTGTGCATGATGGATATGTGGTGTTGTGCACATGTTGGATATGCAGTGATGTGTACAGCTGTTGCTATGTACGTGTTGGATATGCAGTGCTATGTACAGGTGGTGTTGCATGCATGTTGTACATGTGGCGCTATGTACATATGGTGTTTTGTGCATGATTGTACAAATGGTGTTGTGTGCATGTGGTCTATGTACACGTTGTACAAGTGGCGCTGTGTGAAATTGGTGTTGTGTACATGTCGTGCATGTGGCGCTGTGTACATGTGGTGTTGCATACATGTCGTGTGTGTGGCACTATGTACATGTGGTATTGTGTACACGTTGTACAGTGGTGCAGTGTACATATGGTGTTGTGTACACATTGTGCAAGTGGTGTCATGTACATGTGATGTTGTGAACATGTTGTGCAGGTGGTGCTTGGTACATGTGGTATTGGTGTACGTGTGGGATTGAGTGCATATCGTACATGTTGTGTTGCGGGCATGCGGTACTATGTATGTGCATTGTGCAATCATGGTATTGTGACATATGAATTCATTATGTTGCACTCTAGATAAGTATTTTTTATATGTTGTACATCAAGTGTAGGTGTATGTATTGTGTTGTACACTGGATGTAGGCGTATGTATTGTGTTATACACTGGGTGTAGGTGTATGTGTTGTGTGCCAGGTGTAGGCGCATGTATTGCATGATGTGTATGTCGTGTGTGGTTGTATGTGTGTGATGTACACTATGCATATGTGCACCTGGTTGAGGAGAAGGCACTTGGTGTTTGCTGGGTGTGGCAACCGATCTGGTGTGTGTGTATAAAAAGAACAAATGCAGAAGTAAGGATCGATGAAGGATAAGTATCAGTATTTTATTTCAGCTTTATTATACATGTGATTTATGATTATTGTTTATGATGATTATAGGTGATCTATGATTCTGGTTTATGATGGTTACATGTGATTTATGATTTTGATCTATGATAGTTGTGTTTCGAGCTAACCTGATGTGATATGTATATACATAATGATTTAGTCAAAGATGCTAGTGTGACTTGTCTGACAGGAAGTAGACAGGATTGCAAGTGTACCTTATTATCGAGCTACCAATGAGGTATGATTTGAAGTTATTTCAATTTATTTTGAATATAATGGAAATTATGTGCTTGGAATAGGAATGCATGAACATGCTCGGCTGAATGGCCAAAATCGACTGCAAGGATTAGTAGCAACAATGAAATAAATTGGAACATGCAGTAGTATGTTGCTAAATCACTTCAGGAGCAGGGCCATTGTGGGACACTGATACCCAATAGTGTCCATTGATTGTGATGAGCATGCTATGACCGGTATGATGGTTTTAAGGCATGGATATGCCTTGGTTTTTTTATCTTCCGATGCGAGGAATCCTTGCCAAGGGATGGAATTCCCAGAATGGGGGTGCCAGCGAAACTTGAGAGGTGAGCGACTGCATGGAAGGGGTGACTAGATTTCCCGAGGGACTATGTAGAAAAGAAGGGAAGGTCATGAATATGTTTGTTTTGGTCATTATCATTTCTAGATGGAATCAGATGCACATTGGGAGTGCACCCTAGAATAATGAGCTAGTAACTATTCATTAAGAGGACAAGTGGCACTAGATTGTAGTGCTGGACATTGGATGCAGATTTGACTTTGCAGTGGATTCTCAACTTCCTAGGAAGGAGGTGAATGCTGACATTAATTTGAGGGTGGAGCTGTGAGCCTCTGGATTCCCTTGTTGCATATGCAAGCATTGTATCCTTTTATTTTTTGGTTTAGCAAATGTGCATGTGTATATCTGTGTATTATTGCAAATACAGTATTGAGATGGATTTATAAAACTCCATAGACATTATGGTTATTTGTTGGTTGAAGCAAATGTATATGTGTATATGTGGTTATTTTAAATATTGTAATGAGCTATGGTATACAGATCTAGTAAATGGCATGATTGTCATGTTTCAACAGTGGTCATTGTAAATATTACAATTATCTATGTTACAAAGCTCCATGGGCAGTGCATTTTGTTTACAACCGTCTTTTTGGTTATAGGTGTCATTGAACACCGAGGACGGTGTTCCCCCAACAGGGAGGGTTCTGTAACGACCCTGGTTAAAAACTCATGTAAAATATATTTAAGGCCATGGTTGCTGCGACAAATATTCCAATCTGAATGGTGGGGGAAACATCCTAGTGGGTGTTGATTCAATTTATTATGGCTAAGGAAATGGCTAAGGCTTTGGAAAGGAATGAGGTATTTATTGGCATTTTATTTACGAAAATAATGGAAATTAGGAGAAAAGGAAGGTGAAAGGTCACATGTTGCATGTGAGGAGGAAATTGAAGAAAAATAATGGAAAATGAAGAAAATAGAGGCCTCATTCATAAAAAGGCTAATGAGGATTATTTGGTAAGATTTTGACATGTTTTGGTGGAGCTCTCTTCTATTATCTCTCTCTCATACTCTTCGATACTTAGAGTTTTATTTGAGAACTCTTGGATTTTTGGAGCAAGAAGGAAAAGGAAGGGCAGGAAAGTGCAAGAGGGCATCGGGATCAGTAACTACAATAGTTTTTCTTGTAGGTACCAAGTTACATTTATGTTTTCCTCACTAGTTTTGGCATGCATGGCACATGCATGTGGTTTCTTGGTTATGATCTGTCACTAGCATGGAGGATTTCTTGGATTGATAGTGGATTTGCCTAGCCTTGCCATCTCCTGGATAACCATGGTGATTGTGGGTATACTTTCATTGTTTTTTTTTTTGTTGGCCCCCATGTTTCCTTAGCTTGGGTTGAGTTATTAGTTCATGGAATCCCTGGTTGGAAAAGCACTCTGGAAGCCTTATAATAGCTTGGGTTGAGTTACTTGTCCTGGAAGCCTTGGTTGGACAAACTCTCTGGAAGCCCTTGGTGGGCTGAGTTACTAGTCCTATGAGCCTTGGTTGGACAAATTCTCTAGAAGCTCAACGAAAGTTGTGGGTTGAGTTACTAGTCTTGGAAACCTTGGTTGGAACAAATGCTAGAAGGCCTGGAAGGCTTGGATGGAGACCAATCTAATGACGGTTTTGTGATGTTCGACCGTGAGGTGGAAACAATATTTCATCGGTTGAGGTGGATGACCTCTAGAATCCCTGGATGAGTTTTGATTGATGTGTTCTACAAGATCCCACATTCATGCTTGGAATATGGCATGGGGGTGAATGGATGAAGAGAGATTTGGCTCAGCGATTCTATGGTCATGTGGAACGTGGAAGTCCCATACCAGGTTTGGGTTTCACTTCTTTAATGAAAGGTTATTTCTCCTTGTATTTCTATGAGCATTTTGATGGATTAAATGTGGTCTATATGGCTCTACTTTCATGAGTATTTATATTGGTATTATGTTGGTTATGTATGTGTTTTATGAAAACAACTGTGTATGGATTTCATCATGTTTTTACCTGTAATTGAATGACCAATTTATCTATGACTGAATGGATGGAATGGAAGTTGATGTGTTGAGGCATCAATGGTTCTTAGAAATTCTCAGCTAAGTATGAGATCGCTATGCTCAGAACTGTTATTTACACCTATAGATTACATATTTGTGATATGTTTGATGAAATGCGTGTCATGTATAGTAGGGGTCCAGTTAAGGTCTTAAACAAGTATTTATTTTAATACTGTCATTTCCATGTTATTTTACTATTCTAAAGAGATGGTTCAATTATGGGAACTGACCTAGGCTCAGGGCTTGAAAAAGTGGCTCAAATCTCAGGGTTGCTGGCATAGCACTGACAAATTTAGTCTCTAGTCGCTGGTAGTCAAGCCTGTGGGAGTGACTTTGGGTTTCTGGACCCTGTCATGCCTATAGCATGAGATCGACCGAGGCTTATGTTGTCCAAAAATTTAGTGGGACACAAGGGAAAGCTATCTAAAGTATTGGATAGGTTCCTGACGGTCCAGTAGTTGATGTTGAATGCCTGTATGGTGTTTTCGTCGGTTCCACTTCCTTAACGTGACTTATGAGGTCGAATCATATCACAGTGGCTGCTCGTCACATGTTTACCATGTCTAGTTGGTTGCTTGGGTAGATGTGGGAGGAGGTTATTACACAATATGCAGGAGCCCTCATAGAGATGTCATTTATGGGCATCCAAGTGTTTCTGGGAAAACTAATTTCTATTTGATCTGCTAGTCCCACTAAGACGGGTAGCTATCTTAGAAACAAACAATTCAAAGTAACTTGTGTTTTCCTTTATGGATGATAGATAAGAGAGAAGCAGAGAGCACCAACCTTAATCTTTCGCTTAGCTCCTTGCTTGTTTCCTCTCTCCTTTGATAGAGCTTGCTGCTCCTTTCTCACTTGTCCCGCTTCAAAGAGCACTTGTGGAGGCAAAGCAACAAAACACCATCAAATCATAGAGATCTATGATACCATAAACAATGCATAATCAGAAGTACATTAACCATACAATTGCACTCAAAAATACAAGATTCACAAATACACAAGTATATGGAGGAAAACTCAAATAGCTTTATTGATAGTAGAAGTAAAAGAGAGGATTACAACCCAGCTGTCTGATCCAGTATCATCCTCCCAGCATGAAAGCCCTCTTCACCTCATGAAAAGCAAGATCACCCAACAATACAATGTCTCAAAGAGAAACCAACAAAATTCTTACAAATTAAAAATTCCAGCCTTCAAGATCTCTGTGATGAGGGATCACATATATAGATATTTGCAGGGGGGTGAGTCATCTTCTGGGTTTTTGATTAGTGTCATTTCTACTGATAGTTCTTGGTTCCACTTGGAGATTTCATGATCTCTTACTCATCCCTGGGCGAATTCAGAGAGGCAAGTGTCATATGAGAAGTTTCTAGAAGATTCTCTGGGTTTCCACTTAGCAATTTGTCTCTGCCATTTGTCTACTCTCGCCCATCGCACCCTATAGAAGGCATTTTCAGTATTCATCTCACCCCCTGTGTGTAATAGGTGAGATGCATCACACCTTGACCAAGGAGTAGTCTGTATGGGCCAGTTTTGACAAGTTCTGAGTAGTTTTTCAGGTGGAACTTATGGGAAATGATGTAATCAGTTGACCACAATCCTTTATGGTATGAAACAAAACTTTTAGGGGTTTAAGAGCCCTTGGTTTATCGACATATGTGATTGGGGTTGCAGTGCCCAAATATGTCTATAACAGTTGCCCCCTAAAGCATGAGGTCGTAAATCTTCTGATGTCGGGTGAAATGCTTTACCATGAGGATCCAAGGTTTTTTGAACTGGAAGGTGACCTGTAATAAGATACAATACAATACATTATCTTCATTTTATTTTCATGATCTAGCTGAGGCAGGAATTCCCATGCTCAACTTTATAAATTCATTTTCATGTACATAGGACATACAATCGTCTGTTATTGCAGAGTGGTGATTCTTGTAGAGACATCATCCTTAGCTTGGATGATCATCTATGCAGCTATGGAGTACATTTGATGTCTTGATTTTCCTGAATATATCGCAGCCCGGATGGATGAAACTATATCCGAGGTCTTCAAATTCGTTCAATATTCGACCGATGTACAAGTCGATCCATGTGAAAAGATGTTCTAAAGTCGAACATGGAAAGACATCGCCTGATTACCAGCCGATGATGTAAGTTGTTAACGGGTGTGAGAGGAATCACCGATAATGATAATGACCCTCAAGTTACTAGAGTACAATTCACGTGGTGTGAATATATGAGTCGATGTCGAACACCACGCAAAATCTTTCGGTCGAAGGCCATTGATGTAAACCTGTCGCCGGAAGTGAGAAACTTGCCATTGAGGCATGCAGCTTCAAAGTACTGAAAGGGTTGTTCCTAAGTCAACTTCTTGGATAATGAGTTGATGTCGACAAGAAGTGACCCATCGTAGGAGGGCCTTAATGAATCCCACATCTATGACACGAAACGAAGCAAATGTTTTTGTGGAGGTGAAAACGATCTGATGATACAAGGTTCAGGAATGGCGGTCATGAAAAATGAAGGCTGAAGGTATTGCAGTGGATGAGGCGTTAACTGGATGGTGAATTCTATGAATGACTTCTCTTGAACATATCAGTGACACTGAGATGGATTGGTAGCATTAACCCCAAAAGATGGATGGTATGGTGGACCAATGGTGATATGGCCGGTGAATGGAATAACCCAACTCGACTCAATCATGGTGATGGAGTGAAAGTGTCATGTTCAAGAGCGACCTGCTACCAATAAAATTCTTCAAGTTTTCTTTCCTTTTTCCTGAGTCATTGCTGACCAGTACCTCTTTATTTTTGTCAAGCTTGAGGAGGATAACATATGCTTGTTCTATAATTTTCCCTTCGGGCAAACCTATCACTATGTTTTAGTGAGCCTAGTGACAGTGAAACTCGTTTTTGTCTAGATGGACAAGTTTGTCGCTATTGTTTTAATGAGTTTAACGACAAAGACAACTTGGTTCTTTTCATGTTTAGAGAGTTTGAAAAGGGATGAAAAGGAAACTCTAGCAGTTCTTTCTCGTAGCATAATCCCTTGAGTCCAAAAAAGATTAAAATAATACAAAAGGGATGACTTTTCCGATCACTCTTTAGCGAGCCGAAAAAGACAAGCGCTCGATCTTTTTGTGGGATAATCCCTCAGGTCCAAAAAGATTAAAATATACATGAGGGATGGCACTTCCAATCACTTTAGCGAGCTGGAGAGGCCAATTGCTCGACAATCTTTTCATATTTAGCGAGTCCGAAAAGAGTTTAAAGTAGACTTGTTTTTTGAGGAACGAGTGGCGTTTAGGGTAGCAAACAAGTTTCGGGTAATCTTGGAACTTCTCAAAACATGGTGGTGTGAAGAGGTTGGCTAACAGGACCACTCATCGCAGCTGTTCCTCAAAATGGCAAACAATCAAGTGGAAGTGTATGATCAGCCAGAAGAATGAAGGTAATGGAAGAACACAACCAAGGCTCAAAAGGCTGATAGCATGGCAATCACAAAGGTCATTTATTGTGTTAGACTCCATCTTGTCAGTCCGCTGCAGTCAAATTTACCAAGGTTCATTTCTTGTCATTTGCAGTCATTAAAGAGTCATTTTAATTCTTAAGTCCAGGGTTTGGTCTTGTGCAGGCCAGAGGAAGGTTCAGTAAATTTTTCAGGGATGTCATCGTCAATAATGTGAGATTGATTCTTCTTCAAAACCCTGTTTTGAGGAAGAAATCATCAAATGTGTTTTTTTTTAGAAGATGTGATTTGCCAAAATGTTTCAAATTCTCCAGCTCTTCAAATGGCAGCAGCTTCATGAGCTCCTATCCCTGCAAAAGCACAAACAGAAAGAACACCGTCAGCAATCAGAGAAGGAAATTGTAAAACAGATTTTCACCGTCAAAGCGCCAAGAGGCTGCCAAAATCTCAGATACTACACAGGTTATCCAAAGATAATAGGCCCTCTCGAGTTATTAAATTCCAGTCTAGTTTGTGCAACTTCTTCAGGAAGGTTATCCTGTTGTAATAGCTTTCACATTAAAATGTCCTTACACCTTGATCAAATTCTAGAGTCAGATGCAGCTGTTTTATTCGAGATCTGGGTTCTGGGCAATGACAGTGTTTCCAAACATGCACAAAGTTTGAATTCTAGGGATCAATGCAGACTACCCTATTTGAAAAGTAATTCTATTAGAACCATCCTTACAATTTGTACTCGCTATCTGCCTTCTGTTCATGAACTGTTGAATGGATATTTTTGTATTCGTGGCAACGTCAGAGAATCACTAAAGCAGCTCAGCTGTCATGCGTTTAAGGAAGTTAGTGTAAAGGAAATTGAGCAGCTTGTTGCTCTTTGTCCAAAGGTTGTATGCTGATCACTAAAACAATGCTGCAGTTGTTGCTGTAAAAGATGATGCTGAGATGAGTTTTGCTGTAATTGATGCTGAAGACAGTGATTTTGTGGGGATTGTTCCTGTAAGTTCTGAGCTTGCTGCTGAAGAATATTTTGTTGTGGCGCCTGTTGTTGCTGAAAAATATGCCTCTGTAACTGTGGACTCGACCTACATTGAAACTGTTGAGGTTGCAAATGATGCCGTTGTTGAAACTGCAAGAGCTGTTTGGATGGATCAACACTTCTCATTTCCTGTAAGGCTGCAGCAGCCATTGCTTGGTATACATCTGGTTGCATCCCTAGCAAACTGGAATCAAATCTCTATTGCATCCAATGATTCATATCCATTCCTTGGAAATTCAAAGCCTGAACACTTCGATCCCCACTATCATCTATCATCCACATGAAAGGTGTATTTATGCCACCATCATCCTCCTTAATACCATGAAGTGATGATATTCCCTGCGGCCAAGGACGTTTCAGTCTGAGAGGGTAGGGTGACGAATACATTGGAAATGTCGTCAAAGGTTCAATCTCCCAGAATGATACACATTGTTGTCTTTCACCTGCAGTCGACTCATCCCAACCAACCTTAACAGAACGCCAATGTGAATTTGGCCATCGAACCTGATCCAAGTCACTTATGCCAGTTATGGTGCCCATATATCTGCGAACACGCGACTCTTCTGTCTCAAATAGCATTCTAAAACGCATTCCTATAGAAACACGAGTATGATAAACTGCTTTAACATAAGTTGCAGGCCTGGGAAGGGCATAATGGGCAATATCGTTGCTCGGAGACAACTCATTTGTATAAATTCCTAAAGCGCTCATTTGAAGGTCAAAATTGAAGAGTAGGAAGGCCGAAGCCGTGTTTCAAACTCGTGGACAACATTTTGGAGGTGCGTTGCTCATACAAGGTGTGCGTTGCGCATATAGAGGTGCGCTGCGCATTGGGCCTCACTGGCTAGTGTATATTAACAAAGGCGCTGCGCACACAGAGGTGCGTTACGGGTTGGGTTCGTGTGCTACGCACACAATCACAACGCCAACAAATTTCTGCTATTGCGTCCAGTTTCATGCAAAACGCCTCAATCGGCTTGCAAGTGCTGGATGGTAGGAAGTCGTGGGCTTTTAGGCTTATGCTGCAAAACAATGCAATATTAAATTGTTCTCCAATAGCATAAGCCGGGACAGCGCTTTGGAAAATAGTGGTTCAGACCTGTTGAAAGCTTCCCGTTTGAGGGATTTCATCAAAACCTTGCTAGAGAAACATTTTGAAGATCCAAAGTCTTCATCTATTATTGACCGAAAACAGAAGTATATTGAAAAAGGTGAGAATAAGGGTTCAGATGGGAATTTGAATGGCAATTTTTATGTACAAATCCTAGCATTCAAAGAACAGAACGACATTTCCAAAAATTGGTATCGAAACTGCTTTTATTTCTTTTGCAATTTTCAATAACACAAGGAGACAGGCGAGGTTCTGGTGGCGTTCATGGTGAAATCATCAGAAATCATACCGCCAATGAAGTTCGCCAGATGCATAAATTATTTTCACACCTAACCATACACAACAGTTATCTGATGCGTTGGATTTGTTGATCGCCAGGTGGATAAATGGAGAAGGTATTGCGCTATTTTTATTAAAGATTAGTTCTTATTCAAAGGCAAAGTAAAGTCAAAGCCAGAATTTAAAAAAAGGATATCCACCGTGGCAGAAAGATAGATTCGATTGCCCATTTTGGTCTTCAGTTGCAAATTTAAAGGGTCTTCAGCTACAGTTTCCGCCCTTTCATTTGTCATCAACAAATTCAAGTAGAAGAAGGAATGATCCAGATTTAAACAGGAACGCAATAGATTACAGAGATAACCATAAATACAGAGATGCGATAATCATAAATAAAGAGTTGCAGCGGAAATAATACTTCATTTCATTAATGGAAAATACC
>APFE030639533.1:259391-310832 GCA_000404065.3 Pinus taeda | reverse complement strand
TGCTACCATAGTCACATTGAGTCGCGCTTTTGTTCAAGGGAAGTTAGCCTAAGTCGGCCTCTCTACGGTGTCTCTTGACTCATTTTTCAGTCGGCAATCCCGGTTGTCAGTGTCATGTCTTACATCACATCAGTTATATTGGTCCTTTACTCGTGCTGGTTTGAGAAGGTCCACATTGACTTCTTGCCGGCGGGTCTTGTCCTTATCGACAATGACATCTTGCTCTGAGGGCAGGCCTAGAGTTGCACCTTGGCCCTATTTTCATTATTGATAGGTTACCTTGTGCTCAGCATCGATCAGTATTATGGGTCTTTGACTGAGTGGTTTCCCTTGTGTTCGACATCAGCATACATTATCACACATTGGGATTCATGTGGTACCTTGGTTTCCATTTGACCCTATTGGTGGATACCCCGCCTCTGTGTCAGCTTTCATTATTGGTTGGTTTAGAGGGTTTCTGCCGTGCGCTAGATACATCTTGTGTACGCTGGAAACGTACCTCGGTTCAGTTACTACATCTTTCTTCGTCCGATTCCTTCCACATTATTGGCCTACGGGTTACACTCGCACTAGATTGATGAAGGATGCCTTAATGCCTTCCTTCTAGCGGATCTTTCCCTATCGACTCCGACTCATTGGTCTGGGGAAAAGATCTAGAGTCCATTTGGCAGTACCTTGGTGTTGAAAATAATACTGAGAGGGGGGGTGAATCAGTATTATCTAGTCCTTTTAACAATTCTTCCTTATTTATACTTTGAATTATTTTTGCATATCAGTACCATAAAACAATGAGCATGAACACGAAAAACAGACAGTCACATCAAAGAACACCAGATATAAGGTGGAAACCCAATGTGGGTGAAAACCACCTGCTGCAATATGTCTCTATCTTCTTTCAAATTAGAAACTCCTTTTACAATGGTCTTGTACTGGTGCAGTCCTTTACCAGTACGCAGGCTGCAACCTGCAGAGAGCTACAACTCTCTCTCGTTTTCCAGTCTCTCCTGGAAGGGAGCTACAACCCCCTACTTCTTTTCTTTCAAGGACCACTTTTTATAAATTTTCAAACTGGATCCATAAATACCAAATGATCATCAAGTACCAGTAAGTCACCCAGATAACCAGATCCACAATAACAGAAAACTAAACCCAGAACACCTTTTGCGGCGTCTCCTGCGGCGTCTCCTGCAGTGTCTCCTGTGGCGCCTCCTGCGGCGTCTCCTGCGGCGTCTCCTGTGGCACCTCCTGCGGCGCCTCCTGTGGCGTCTCCTGCGGCACCTCCTGCGGCGCCTCCTGTGGCATCTGTTGCGGTGCCTCCTATGGCGTCTCCTGCGGCGCCTTCTGTGGTGTCTCCTGTGGCGTCTTCTGTGGCGTCTCCTGCGGCGCCTTCTGTGGTGCCTCCTGTGGCGCCTTCTGCGGCGCCTCCTGTGGTGCCTTCTGCGGCACCTCCTGTGGCACCTTCTGCGGTGCCCCCTGCGGCGTCTCCTGCGGCGCCTCCTGCGGCGTCTCCTACGGCGCCTCCTGCGGCATCTCCTGCAGCGCCTCCTGCAGTGCCTCCTGCGACGCCTCCTGCAGCGCCTCCTGTAGCGTCTCTTACGACACCTCCTGCGACGTCTCCTGTGGCGCCTCCGTGCTTCCGCAGCTGCAGCGCTCAAGAGATCGAGATCACCCTTCATAGATTCGCTTTCCACTTCACTTTCATATAGATCGAGCTTTGAAACAATAACCCAATATTTCAGATCTTAAGATATTCAACCCAAAAGCATACACAAGCCAAATGATCTCCTTTGCTTTATATAGGCAAGCTCTTCCTCAAATCATGGACCAATACCACGGGCCAAAACCATAACAAACCAATACCATCAACTCAATACTAGGGATCAACACGTCTGTCGAGATGCCATGGTCCAAAAACCATAGGTTCAAATTCCAAGGACTAACTACCATGGACCAAAGGTAAGTTTTCCCACATGAAATAAACTTTTCTCTGCATAAATTCCATGAACTTTTCTCCACATGAAATAAACTTTTCTCTGCATAAAATTCCGTGAACTTTCCTCCTGCGTACTTCTTAATTCTCATCATATTGAGAGCCATGCCATGGGTGTTGCCATCAAGTACAACATCTGTAACATATAACCATACCAGAAACATAATTCCAACATCAAATGCTATTTTTATTTTTATTCTTTATTTTTAATTTTAATTATTAAAAATATGCAAGTGAAACAAACTGTTATGGCAAATTTCTACCAAAATATTGACCATCATTTATTCTAGATGCCTAAGATGTAACATATTCATGCATAGGAAACTAAATGCCAAAAAATAAGTAAGGTAAGGCAACAGGAAAGGCTTAGACCTCTTTGATAAGATTGATTCAACAAATATTTCTCCAAAAGGTGCATTAATTAGCACTGATATGAAATATATCAGACCTTTTAACAACACAAATAATGTAGTAACAATAGAACAACGTGAATATGAATCCATGAGGGAAGTTCTCACTTAGCGTTATAGGGTGGAATCATGAAGGACATTCTAAGGGAATCCACTTGTGTAGCAAATCCCCATAAATTTTATCTTCCCAATAAAAAGTTTAGACCCCCTGTAATAGTAGTGTTTCTTTGACTCATCCAATCCCATACGAAAAATTTCTCTCAATATTCAATTTTACTTGTATAAGGGTCATAAATGTTCAGAAAAGTGATCTCTTTTGCCAAGTCCTAGGTGTATAAAACAATTCCCAAGATTGTGTTGACAAATCAGTAGTTAGTAAGAGACAAAGATCATCTCTTCCACCCCGATACAAGACCCCTAGAATTAATATACACAAATTCCTAATCCCCAAACAACTTTTAAAATTCATTAATAATTTTCCCAACCTTAGACATAATTTCTTGCAATAGAATTACGTAAGGATTGTGAACCTCTGCAACCCTTTTTAGGGCCTATTTCTTGGAGGTGTTTCCCAACCATCTATAATTGAAAGAAATACAAATCATTGGACAACCTCGAAAGGGGTATTGCTTGCTTTGAGGATCCGATCTAGGGAAAGTTGTTTTCTTGTTGGAACCTCATTTACAACTCTTTCTAAAATGTTATGGATATAAAATATTTTTTGCCCCTTCCCACACACTTTGATCCTTTTTCCTCATTTCAACTTATACTACCCTTAGTGCCCCCATAAAAACCTATGAAACCCTCTTTTCTAGGGGTAAGATCATATTTGTTAGGCCCTTCTTTCACTTCATTAATATTCTTATCAAGAGTCTAAATTTTCCACGCCCCTAGGAATAAAGACCTCACCTTCAACCACACTCATAGGGTTTAGTAATCCTCTGAAAGGGGCATAAAATTTTATTTTAATTCTAGATAGACCACCTAGAAAGTTTGACCCACACCATTCACAAGAAAATCAAATATCCACAGTGGACCATGACCTGAAAATAATTGATCTACCGATTGGAGAATGAAAATTTAGAGGGGCCAAGTTACTTAATGTAACACCACCTCCCACATTTACCCACTTTCACTGACTTGTCGCGGTAAACATGAGTTGAGGGATACTATGAGATGACTCAACCTCCTAGTTACAGTTAAGGAAGTGGAATAGACAAATTGGAACCTTACTCACCTTACTCAAGAGTTGTAGGACACAAATGAGTGAAACAACCACTCCTAGTGCCCAAACCCTGAGTTGGAATGCTTTTTCAATGACCTGGGCTCCAAATTGCATGCATGACAAGGCCTCCATGTAGTTGAGGGCCTCCAACAACATGCATAAGCCTACTAGGGTGCGGTTGTGACCCAAATTTCTCAGTTCAAAGGGTGCGATCTCGGATTATAAGCCTAAAGTCCAGGTGAACCTCCAGACCACTGCCCAAAACTCAATGAGATTTTCCAAAATGATAACTCAATGACAAGGCTAACATATGAATTTGAATCACAAACTTTACCTAACTAGGCCTAACCATGACTGTCATTTCGTCAAATTTATCGAGAACATGTAATCTATAGATCATGAATGCATATTTGAACATAGGGGTTTGAAACTTATCTGAGAATCATCAAGAAGGTATATTTCCCTCTCATGATAGTTGCAATAACATATGTTAGCTAATGAATTCAATAACCATTCATCAACAAATCAAACATATCAAGAGCCATAACTAGAACTTGTTATGGAACCATGGTTATAACCAACATATAAGCAGAATAATAACCATGGTAGAAAAACCATCAAAGCCACATAATAGCAAATACAAAAACTCATGAAATACAAGAGGAAAAGAGCTCCTATTAACATATGCAAAAGCCAACCAATTTAGGGACTTCCACGTGCCACTCTACCATATATTGGGCTAAACCAAATATTTCTTTCATCCAATCACCCTCATGTCATATTTAGAGCGTGAATGTGGGATTCAAGACAAAATCAACCAGGGCTTCCCAAATATTAAACCACCTCCACCCTCATTATTTACCAAAATCTTGCCAAAACCGGTCAAAGGATCACTAGGCCCAAAACAAGAACACAAACAACCAGGGCTTTCCAGAGATTAAACCACCTCCACCTTGGGATTTACAATAATCCTACCAAAACCAGTCAAGGGATCACTAGGCCTAAAAAAGCTTGGATGACTCATATTTTCTTCACCAATACCTTGAGGAATTTGTCTATCTCCACCCACAAGCTTTACCGTAATCCCTCCAAAACTGGTCAAGGAATTCCTATGCCTTTGGGAACTTTCTTGAGATCACCTCACCCAGTTCCAAAACCATCTGGTAATCCACATCTCAACCGAATGAAATAACCCCGTCACACCATGGCTATCTGGAAATGGCAAGGCAAGGTTGAAACCATAATCATACCTAGAAAAACTCATGCCTGTGACAACAAGAGAACCAAAAACAAACATTGCATGTACCATGCATTGACAAACCAGCTAGGAAATCACACATGCAACTTGTTATCTGCAAGTATTCCTGTAGAAGCTGCTTGATCCAACTTTCCCTTACTTGTCCCTTGCTTCCTTTACTTCCTTGCCCTTCCTTTGCTTTCCTTTTTTCCAATGCTATAGTGCTCCAAGAATGCTCTAAGTGTGCAAGAGTATGAGAGAATAGAGATAACTCCAAGTTAAAACTGAAAAAAGTTGTGAACTTATCCTCATAAGACTTTTTATCATTGAGGCCTCTATTTTCTTCAATTTCCTCTATTTTTCCTTCAATTTCCCTCTCATGCAAAACCTATGACCTTTCATCTCCCTTTTCTCCTAATTTCCTTTATTTCCATAAATAAAATGTCAGTTAATGCCTCTTTTCCTTTTCAATGCCTTTGCCAATTTCCTTAGCCATAATAGACTGAAATGAACACCCACTGGGACGTTTTACCCAACATTTAACTTGGAATACGTGTCCCATGACCTTGGTCTTATTTTTCCTTCATTAACTTTATTACATGAAATTTTAACTCGGGGTTGTTACAAAACTTTTCCCCTTAAGGGAACATTTTCCTCAGTGTTCTATGACACCTATGACTAGAAAAACCGATGAAACCAAAACATATTATCCATGGATCTTTATAACTTAGTTCGATGCAGTATTTACAATGAACAATCTGTTGAGAAGAAAAACCAACATGACAAACATGACAACCATACCACTTATTGGAGATTTATAACACAACTCATTGTGGTATTTACAATAACAACCATACATAAATGTATATATATATTAAAACTCCTTTGCCTCAATCGAAAAATAATGAAGGATACATAGCCCGCATCTGATCAACCATCTCCCATGTAGCTTCATCGGGCCCAAAGTGCTTCCACTGCACTTTAACTTACTCGATTGCTCAATTCTAGAGCATGAGTTGTTTCCACTGTAATATGCACTGAGGTTCCTATTGTAATTATCCTTCTGGATCCACCTACAATATAGACCAGTCAACCACATGATCAACATCCATCACATATCTTTTAAGCAATGAAACATGGAAAACATTGTGGACTTTCACTATTGGAGGCAGTGCAAGATTGTAGGCCATTGGTCCAATCCTCTCAAGGATCTCGAAAGACCCATAATACTGAGGTGCCAAATTGGCACATGATCCAATCCTCGAGGAGCTCTTCTTGGGCTTGATGCGCAAATACACATGCTCCCCAATCTGAAACGCCTTAAACACCCTGTGTTGGTCTGCATAACTCTTTTGCCTATCATGTACTTCCTTTAGATTCTTCTTGATAACCTACATTTATTTTTCCATCTCATCCACGGCCCAGTCAATACCTTGTTCACTAGATCACTCTAGCTGATGGGAGTATTATATCTCTGCCCATAAAGTTCCTCAAACGAACTCATCCTCAGTGACTCTTGATACCCATTGTTGTAAGCAAACTCAAATAGTGGAAGATACTCCTCCCACCTCATATGCTAGTGCATAGCATACATCCTCAACATGTCCTTAATAATCCTGTTGACCCTCTCTATATGTCCATTTGTCTATGAATGATAAGTTATACTGAATGCCAACTTTGTCCTCAAACCTTCAAATAACTCCTTACAAAACCTGAAAGTGAACTTGACATCTCTGTCAGATACAATCTTCTTATGAATACCATGTAATCTCATTATCTCCCTAATGAATACCTGAGCTACCTTACTAGCTAAATAAGTAGACTTAACCGCTATGAAGTGAGATACCTTTGTCAACCTGTCAACCATGACCATGATGGAATCATGTTGTATAGATGTCCTTGAAAAACCTATAATGAAATCCATGGAAACGACCTCCCATTTCCATTTCGGAATCAGAATCAGTTGCAATAGACCACCTAGATGCTCGCACTTTGTTTTTACCTGTTGACAATCAAATCACCTTGCCATGAAATAAACTACCTCTTTTTTTCATATTCGGCCAGTAGCATAACTTCTTCATAGTTGTTAGAGTCTTTTGATATCCCAGATGACCTAAAAATGGCTTAACATGAAATTCCTGCACGATAAGCTTCTTGAGTTCACTATTGTCTAACACATATATCATGTCCCTAAATCTCGCCAAACCATTTGTCACGAGACGATAATCCACATCCCATGCCCTACTACTATAACCTATGCCTAAGATCTTTGTACATGTCATCCTGATGTCCTGCCTGTAAGATATGATCCTATAAATTTGTCCCATATGAACTCATAGTTGCTACGTGATTTACCTAAACTCTTATGTTAAGAGCATTTGCAACCATGTTCTCTTTACCTTTAATGTACCTGATCTCGAAGTCAAAATCATTGAGCGTAGCCAACCATCAAGCTTTCCTGGAATTCAGACTGGGTTGGTCAAACAAACATCTCATCCCACTGTGATCACTCATCAACACAAACCTCGTTCCAAGAAGATAATGCCTCCACATATTCAATGCATGAATGATCATTGCCAACTCAAGATCATGTGTCACGCAATTCTTCTCATGCTCATTTAGTTTCCTTGACTGATAGTATGCCACATGTCTCTCTCTCCTGCATAGAGACTCCACCAAGTCCCCTCTTACAAGGATTTGTACACACCATGAACTCTTTATTTGGATTTGCAATCTTTAGAACTAGAGTGTTGGTAAGAAACTACTTCAACTACTCGAAATTGACTACACATTCCTCTGTCCATTCAAATTTCTTTTGTTTCCTCTGCAATGATGTAATAAGATAGGAAATTTGTGATAAGTTCTTGATGAACCTCTTATAAATAACCTGCGAACCCCATTAATGGGTTGAACTCATCCACACTTCTAGGAGCTAACCATTCCATGATAGCTCTAATCTTTCCCGGATCAATGAACATGCCTTCCTTGGAAACAACATGTCCCAAGTAATGTACCTTTGTCTGAAAGAAACTGCACTTCCTAAGCTTAGCATACAACTGATGTTCTCTCAACAACCTTAACACTGTTTCTAGATGTTCAACATGCTCTTACTCATTTTTAGAATATATCAATATATCATCAATGAATACAATCACAAAATTGTCCAGATAAGGATGTAACACACTATACATCAAACACATGAAAGTAGCTAGAGCATTAGTTAAACCAAAAGGAACCAAAAAAACTCATAATGCACATACCTGGTCCGGAAAGCAGTCACGTACATGTCCTCTTCTTTGATGTGTCTGATGATATCTTAATACCAAATCAATCTTTGAGAACATTGTTGCTCCCTTCAACTGATCAAACAAGTCACCAATCCTTAGAAAAGGGTACCTGTTCTTAATCGTCACCTTGTTCAACTGCATATAATCAATACACAAACTAAGAGTACCATCATTATACTTCACAAACAACTTTGGTGCACCCCAAGGCAACACACTTGGCCTAATGTATCCCTTGTCAAGCATTTCCTTCAACTGCAACTCCAATTCCAATAACTCTAGAGTGTTCATCATGTAAGGTGCCTTTGATGTTGGTGATGCTCCTGGTACCAACTCAATAGAAAATTCCACTTCCCTGTGAAGCGGAAAATCTAAAATCTCTATTGGAAATACATCCTGAAACTGCTGCAAAACTGGATACTTTGTCATGACTTCTACATCCTCAACATCCTTATCTTTATCAATGGAAGCATGCACTGTAAACAATACACACCCTTTCCTGTGACTATGCTTAGCATGCATAGTTGTAACCATTCCCACCAATGTAGGCTTATTCGTAGCCTGCAATATCCTCTTCTCTCCATCATCATACAAACACTCAATAGCTTTCTCATAACAATACACCTTAGTTGATCTGAAAATGGAAGGAACACTTCTCCTCTCAAAAATTGATCGTACTCTAATGCTTTGCAAGTAAACTAAATGGGTCTTAAAAGGTAAAACAAGTTTCACAACCTCTTCAAGATGGCAAGTTAAAGTTTCACATGAACTTTAAAAGAGAAATACAATCACATGCAATTGAAAATGATAAACATGAAGAGAAGAAGCTAACATTTGATGACAAAGTTCACCACTCCTGACCTACATATTAGGGTTTGCTCCAATATCTAGACCACTCTATTGATTTCTGTAGCAAATGAGTACATACAAATTGTTGACACAAGAGTAAAATGCCTGCATACTGCTTCAAAACTCTGATTGTCTCTGGCACTAAAAGACTTGATTCTGCAAAAATCCCATCATAAAGTTCTCAAACCAAAAAACTAAGGCTTCCATTGAATCTGGGATTCTCAAGAACTGCCATCTAGGGTCTTCTTGAGCTCAAAAAGGTTAAAAATTGAGCAAGATATGCTTCTCCAAGCCAAGATCTGCCATTTCTCCTACAAATTGACAAAACCTCCTAATTGACCTGCAAATTCACCCTTTACACAGTCCGTTGAGTGACAATTTTGCTCGGGACTGGCCTGATTTACGCCGAAAAAAGGTGCAATTTGTTGCCTCATTAAATTGCACAATGACGCCTAAGCATCAAATTTTCCATCCTATCGGTGGTCTCATGGCGCCCATATGGTTGGGTGTCACGCCCCCAATTCTTTTTTTGTGAATTGCCCAACATGCGGCATCGTCCAAACACCCAACTTTTTCATTTGTTAATGTGTTTCCTGAACTACGTCTAACATTCATCTCATTAACCATTTTAAACATTTAATGTGTGCAATAACATTAAATAAACTTTCAACAACAGAAGACACACCAATATATGCAAGTAAGAATTATATGATTAATTATGTTTTACCTCAACCGGGAGGAAAATCTCGAGTGACATTTATACAAATTTTCACCGTTCAGCTGTCGTGCAGCTCGGCCCATGGCTGCTGCACTGTTCAGCCTCACCCACGAGTTCACCAACCCATTTCTATCATTCATCTCGGGTGCTTATGCCCGCAGGTCGTGTCACTCGTTTCACCTTCGGGCACACCTGCCTGCCACACCTTGCACCGTTCATTGTTTACCTCTACACAGTCGCTACCCACCACAACCGTCGTTTGCTACTGCACGGTTGTTTCCTACCGCAACTGTCATTCCACCCGTGGCGCCCACACCTTGAGTCACCCTGTCGCAACCTTCACACCCAGCAAGCGCTCCTACCTTGATTCGCCCTGCCCACGGGTCTCACCACCGAATGTTGCGATCAGTTTTATTGCCCGTCGTGCGGGCGCATCTCATCTTCACCAAAGTAGCTCCCTACCATAGAACTCCTTTGTGAGATGCTCACACTTCGACTTGCCTCCTCAAACTCCCATATCCGCCAATATAATTATATATATATATATATATATTAATATTATATATATATATTAATATATTAATATATATTATATATATATATTATATATATATATAATATATTTATATATATCTATATATTATATTATATATATTAATATATATATATATATAATTATAATATATATTATATATATATATATATATATATATATATTTGGTTTGTGGGTGGGCTTCGGGCTAAAGGCCAAGCCAACCCACCATTCATGGTTTTACACGTTTTCTCATGTCGACTCAGGGTAGGGGCGCCTACACCCGGGACCGCCCACTCGCCTATAACTTCACTTAGCCGCATTTTCACTTCACTTCATGTCCACCTCCCGCCTACCAGCTCGTCGCCTTCGTCGACCGCGCGCCCGCTCGCCGAGTAGCATGCCCAGCTCTCCATTACCCATCGCTCACTTTCCGTTTCTTCGGGTTAAACGCGCCCGAGTCGCTCGAACACCGCAACAACCCGTGGGTGCTACATTACACCTAAGGTCATTGTCATCCTCAACAATCCAACTATTCTTCGTAGCTTCTTGTCGTACTTCGCAATATTTCGCTTCCATCTCCAAAGTGAGTCCTCCATTTCCCAGCTATCTTCCTCCGGTGCATCCTTCCATCTGATAAGAAATTCCCGTCTTATGTGGTTCCCAATTCTTGTCATTCAAAGATTCAAATTCTTCTATAACACAAGCTTTTGTCTGTCAATAATCATGGTTGGTCCCCTCGGTGGTTCCACTCTGTCTAGATGTTTTGCATCAAGTCGACATTTCTTCAAATGACTGATATGGAAAATAGGATGTCTCATATGCATGTGGCACAGAAGTTCCAGCTCATAGGCAACTTCCCCCACTCACTTCTTGACTCGGAATGGCCCCTCATACTTCCTTGTTAAATATCTCATAGTCCCCTTTGGTGGCTAAAGCTGATCTCCGGTAATCCTGAGGAAAACCATATCTCCCACACTGAAGTGTGCATCCCGCCTATCCTTATCTTCCCATTTCTTCATCCTCCTTGTAGCTTTGTGCAAGCACAACCGTGCCAACTCCAAGGTCTCATCCCAAGCCTTCATGAACTTCTTCGCATGAGGACTCCTAAAAAAACCTCACATCACTATGGTATGCGGAGCGACTGACATTTGTCCATTTACCAACTCAAATGGACTATACCCTATCGTGGAACTCTTCTGCATGTTGTAGTTGAACTAAGATACATCCAAGAGTTCAGGCCAATTCTTCTAATTAGCCGTCACATAATGTCTCAAGTAGTCCTCCAGCAGTGCTGTGATTCTCTCGGTTTGTCCATCTGCCTGTGGATGATAACTCGAACTCATCAACAAATCTATCCCGACTAGCTTGAACAATGTGGTCCAAAATCTGCCTGTAAATCACAAATCTCGGTCCGACACAATGCTCAGTTGCATTCCCCAATACTTCACTATGTTCTTGAAGAACAACTCCGCAGTATTCTCGGCTCCACAAGGTATCTTTGTTGGAACAAAGACAACATACTTGGAAAAATGATCAACCATGGCCATAATCCCGTTATACCCCTGTACCTGCGGCAACTGAGAGATGAAGTCCATCGAGACACTCATCCATGGTCTCTCAGGAATCGGTAAAGGCTGCAACAGACCTGCTTGCCTCTGAGTATCAAATTTTTCCTGCTGACAAATGATGCACGTATGTACATACTCCTCCATATCCTCTCTCATCTTTTCCCAAAAGAATCCTCTCTCTAATAATGCCAAAGAATGATGCTGCCCTGGGTGGCCAAACCATGGAGAATCATGGCATTCCTTTAAAAGGTGCCTCCTAAACCTAGATGACTTTGGAACATAGAGTCGGTTTCCAAAGAACAAGAGTCCATCCCGAAGAAAAAAATTTCGTGTCTTCCCCTCCTTTATTTGCTTCACTATAGTCTGCGCCTGAGTATCAGTCTCAATGCTTTCCTTGAGCTTATTCTGCATCTCTTCTATCATTTGTATTTGACTCATGCTTCGTGTTGCCCGGTCTTCCTCCTCCTCCAATACTGCTAGTTGTCCCTTCCTACTAAGGGCATCTATAACCGCATTGAGTCTACCGAACGGTACTCAATAGTCATGTCGAACTCTGCCAAGAAGTCCTACCAACGAGCCTACTTCGCTGACAGCTCATCTTTGGTTATGATGCAATATAACTTGCTGCAACATTATCAGTCTTGACAACAAAAGGTTTCCCAATCAAGTAATGCCTCCATACCTGCAAATAGTGGATGATCGCAATCATCTCCTTCTCATGGACCGGATACCTTTGTTCTCTATCCTGCAAATTTCGAATCTCGTACGCCACTGGATGCCCATCCTACATAAGAACCCTTTCTATGGCACGATCTGAAGCATATATGTGTACCTCAAGGTCGCTCGAAGTCCGGCAACTTCAGTATCGGTGCTGAAACCATCCTCTTCTTCAAGTCATCAAATGCCATCTGAAATTTATCCGTCCAACTCCATCGCTTTTCCTTCTTCAGAAGGTTTATCAGTGATGATGTTACTTTGGAATACCCCTCTACAAACTTCCGTTGGTAGTTGGTCATGCCCAAAAACACCCTCATATCATGGACATTCTTTGGTTCAACCCAATCCTTGATTTCCTTCACCCTGTTCGGCTCCATCCATATGTATCCTTGACCCACAATGTGTCCAGGGAATAGAATCTCGGTCTGGGCAAACACACACTTCGAATTCTTCAAGTATAGATGACTCTTCTTCAGTGCCTCAAACACCAAAGCCAAGTGTTTCTTATGATCCTCCATGTTATCACTGTACACCACGATGTCATCCAAGTACACTACTACAAACGAATCCAGGTATGGATGTAGTACATCATTCATCAAAGTGCAAAACGTAGCAAGAGCATTACACAACCTGAATGGCATAACAAGGAATTCAAAGCTTCCATACCTTGTTACTATCGTGGTCTTCCTCTCATCTCCTTCTGCTATCCACACTTGATAATACCCATGCCTCAAATCTAGCTTGGAAAACACTCGGGATTTCGCAAGCTTATCGAAGCAATCTGCAGCTAATGGCAAAGGATACCTGTTCTTTATCATCTGCTTATTGAGAGCACGATAATCAAAGCACATCCATAGCTCATTTGTATCTTTCTTCTGTTGGAACAATGCTGGAGCTCCATAGGGGGACCTTGAAGGTCGAATGAAACCTGCATTAGTTAACTCCTTTAACTGTTGTTTCAACTCCTCCACATTAGGTCCTGACAACCAATAAGGAGCTTTAGCCGGAGGTTGTTTCCCTGGCTCAAGCTCAATTTTATGGTCCACTGCATGCCTTGGTGGAAGCTTCTGTGGTAGCTTGTTGAGCATCAAATATGCATACTTGGCCAACACCTCAAAAATCTTAGTTGGAACAGGCGTCCCCACTCCATCATCGCTATCGACTTCTTTGATAACTGTCGCATATGTCTCCACATCTGACTCCTGCATAGCCTTCTCCAAACTCAGTGCAGAAACATGCTGCACCTTGACTTCCTTCCTTTGCTTATGAGTAGACAAATTCAAAGTTTGTGATCCTCCAATTAGCATAACCTCATCGCAGAATGGGACAATAACTTCTCTATTGCCCTTCAAGAAATCCTGCCCCAATATCATGTCAAAATCGTTCATCTCCATCACCGTGAAGTACAACTAACCTTGCTAGTCTTTGATTTGCACAGGCACTTCGTGTGCCAAACCTACCACTCTAGCTCTTGAGTTCATTACCTTGACCTCCACATCCGATGGGAAAATCATCAGCCCAACTTCTTTCACTAGTCGTGTCGTCGTGAAGTTATGTGTGGCTCCCGTGTCCACCAATGCTTGAATGGTCTTGCCATGAACCACCAAGTCTACGAAACCCGGACTATGAATCCATGATTTCTTCTCCATAAATTCAGACTGCATACATACCTGGTCTTTGCAATTAGCTCTGATACCATCTGTCATGCCCCTAATTCTTTTTTTCGTGAATTGCCCAATGTGTGGCATCGGCCAAACACCCAACTTTTTTCATTTGTTAACTTGTTTCCCAAACTATGCCTAACATGCATCTCATTAACCATTTTAAACATTTAATGTGCGGAATAACATTAAATAAACTTTCAATAGCAGAATACACATCGATATATGCAAGTAAGAATTATATTATTAATTCTGTTTTACGTCGACCGGGAGGAAAATCTCAACCGGTGTTTATACAAATTTTCACCGTTTGGCTATCGTGTAGCTCGGCCCGTGGCGCTACACCGTTCAGCCTCACCCATGAGTTCACCAACCCGTTTCTATCGTTCAGCTCAGGTGCTTATGTCTGCGGGTCGTGTCACCCGTTTCACCTCCGGGCACACCTGCCTGCCACACCTCGCACCGTTCATCGTTTACCTCTTCAAGGTCGTTGCCCACCGCAACCGCCATTTGTTGTTGCACGACTGCTGCCTACCACAATTGTCATTACACCTGTGGTGCCCACGCCTTAAGTCGCCTTGTCGCAACCTTCGCACAACCTTTTCACCCGGCGAGTGCTCCTACCTTGAGTTGCCCTGCTCGCGGGTCTCACCACCGAACGCTGCGATTAGTTTTATTGCCCATCGTGCGGGCGCATCACATCTTCACCAAAGTAGCTCCCTACTGCAGAACTCCTTTGTGAGATGCTCGCACTTCAACTTGCCTCCCCAAACTCTCATATCCGTCGATATATATATGTTTGGTTCATTGGGTGGGAGCTTTGGCCAAAGGCCAAGCTGACCCACCATTCATGTTTTTACATGTTTTCTCATGTCAGCTCGGGGTAGGGGTGCCCGCACCCAAGACCGCCCACCCACCTATAACTTTGAGGTGCCAACACTTAGCCGCATTTTCACTTTGCTTCGTGTTCGCCTCCTGCTTGCCAGCTCGTTGCCTTCGTTGGGCGCGCACCCACTTGCTGAGTCGCATGCCCAGCTCGTTGCCACCCGTCGCTTGCTTTCTGTTTCTTCGGTGGGCGCGCCCATGGGTCGCCCGAACACCACAACAACCCGTGAGTGCTACACTGGTGGTCGGGCTAACTCCCCTCCCTTTCCTGGTTAGCCTTGCACCTCTCACCTTCGGTTATGCATAATTCATGTGACTAGGGGTTGGGCCCTTAGTCGACTGCCCCCGTCGGACTTGGCTCCTCGTCGGTGGTCATTTGCCAATCAATAGCACCGGGGGATGGGGCTGAACCCCCACCCCCATCCCGATATTACCCCATGGCTCCTATGTGGTCATGTGAAGCCCCATATGCCCGAGGGCCTAGGTCCTAGACCCCACTTCAGTAACACTCTCATTTCTGATTAGTGATCTTGTGCGATGTTGTGACCGAGGGCCACAGATAGCGCCTGACCCACTACCCCCCATATGTGTTGAATGTAAACTTTATAATGAAATTCATTATTACCATAAACAAGTGACACTAGTGGCTTGGTGGTTGGGCACACGGTTTGCACACAATAGGTCACGGGTTTGACCCCCGCCGACTGCATTTGACTTATACATATAATTTTGACCAATGAGGAGGCGCCACATTGTGACCTTTAATTGGGCCATGTCGAGGCTTCCTATTGGCCACCAAAATAACCTCAACCAATAGAATGATTCCAACTCACCACTATACATAATGACATTTGGTGGGATCTGATTGGCCCCCTGTATGACTAGTTGACATATTGACGTTAGCAGTACGGACTTCCCAGTCAACCCATTTGTAATATTTTTTAGTTGTTTGGTCAAAACTTCGAAACATCATAACTTGAGCATACAATGTCGGTTTGAGGTGATTCAAGTGTCATTGGAATCAAGACGAAAAACAATATGAATTAACATTAGTTTTCGGAGATTACAAGCACTTTCATTTTGGACCCCAAAAGTTTATCTCCGAAGCACTTTCATTTCGGAGATTACAAGCACTTTCATTTAACTTTTGGGTTGTGAATTTGACGATGAGGACTAGACTTTGCATGTCCCTTTGAATATTCATTTATGTTTGGAGATAAATTTCCATCATCACTACCATCATGGTGTGGCATATCATCACTTGATGATTTCCTTGCCTCAACAATTTTAGAGCACTCTCTAATTTCTCCATGACCATAACCCAATCCTTCATATTGTGGTCATTCTTTCACCTCGATAGGATTAGTGACACCTTGGCCATTAACTCTGAGAACTCTTCCATCATAACCCATCTGAGTTAAAAGCTTCATACCGACACCTTTGGTATGCTTTTTAAAGGTTGCAAAAGATGTATGATCAACACTAGCTGAAGGAGTAGAACTAGAAATTCTAATTACCTCCTTTGACTTGTCACCCATATTTTATGCTTCAAATGTTGATGACGAAGTGGATGATGACTTACGCCAACCACTTTTATCATCTGGCACATAAGGAGAATCTTTCAGATGTTGACAAAACTCACAAGCATCATTCTCAACATAGGGTCCATATCCTATGTATGAATCATGCCCACAAATATACTTCATCTTAGAGGTGTTCTTTGTTGCTTCTGGGTTGGAACTATCACAAGTTTGTTCCTCCTCTACATGCTGCAACTGTAGGTGCATTTTCCTTTTATCCTCCTATACAATTTCAAACAATCTCCTCATCTCAACATTCTCCATTAGAATAGACAAATTAATCTCCTCCAACTCTTGGACTCTTTCACGCTTAAATTTCTTGCCCATACTTGCAACTTGGTCAAAACCTGCTCTGATACCACCTGATCTAAAAATGGAAGGAGCACTTCTTGTCTCAAAAGTTGATCATCCTCTGACACTTTGTAAGTAAACCAAATGGGTCTTAAAAGGTAAAACAAGTTTCACAACCTCTTCAAGATGGCAAGTTTAAGTTTCACATGAACTTTAAAAGAGAAATACATTCACATGCAACTCAAAATGAAAAACATGAAGAGAAGAAACCAGCGTTTAATGATAGGGTTCACCCCTCCTGGGCTACATCTTTGGGCCTGCTCCAATAGCTAGACCACTCTATTAATTTCAGCAGCAAATGAGTACATACGAATTGTTGACATAAGAGTGATTCATTTCCCCTATAAAGAAACAATTCTCCTAAAAAGAATTCTCGCTCAGAAAAATGACTTCCTACAACAAGCCATGAAAATGTCAACATAAAAAGGACTCCTACACAATAGATCCTTATACTCCATTTGAAATCCAAGCAAAAAAACATACAACAACTCCACAATGAGGTGTTGAAAAGAGCTTCTCTCATGGACACATATTGAGAATATACTAAAAAGAGTTACTCTACTGGAGTAACAACTACTACAAATGAAATTAAAAGGTCAAAAAATCTTTAACTAGGTTATCTCCATGCTCAAAATGCCTTCATATTGCTTCAAAACTCTGATTGTCTTTGGCACTAAAATACTTGGTTATGAAAAATTCTAACATAAGGTGCTCAAATAAGACAACTAAGGCTGCCATTGAATCCAAGACACTCGAAAAACCCCATATAGGCTCTTCTTGAGCTCAAAAAGGTTAAAAATTGAGCAAGATATGCTTCTCCAAGCCAAACTTTGCTATCTATCCTGCAAATTGACAAAACCTCCTAATTGTCCTGCAAATTCACCCTTTACATAGTCCATCGAGCGAAAATTTTGCTTGGGACCAACATGATTTCCACCAAAAAAAGGTGCGACATTCGCCTCATTAAATTGCACAATGACGCCTAAGCGTCGAATTTTCCACCCTGTCAACGGTCGCATGGTGCCCATGTGGCTAGGCCTTATCCGCCTGCCCCTGTCAGACTTGGCTTCCCACCGGTGGTTTTTTCCAAGCAATAGCACTAGGGGTTGGGGCTGAATCTCCCCCCCTCTCCTCTAGTAGCACCCCATGGCTTGTGGATGGTCACGTGAAGCCCCATATGTCTGGGGGCCTAGGTGCTAGACCCTGCTCCAATAGCACCCTCATTTCTGGTCGGTGGCCTCATGCGATGTTGTGATCGAGGGCTAGGGCTAACGCCTGACCCCCTACATGCGTTGACTGTAAACTTTATAATGAAATTTAATATTACCATAAACAAGTGACACTTGTGGCTTGGTGGTTGGTCGCCCAATTTTCACATGGCAAGTTGCGAGTTCGACCCCGCTGACCGCATTCGACCTATACATATAATTTTGACCAATGAGGAGGTGCCACGTGGCAACCTCCTTTTGGGCCACCAAAATAACCTCAACCAATAAAATGATCCTAACTCACCCATGTACAAACCGACACTTTGTAAGCTTTGATTGGTCCCCTGTATGCCCAGTTGGCATGCTAACGTCAATAGTACAGACTGCCCTATTAGCCCATTTGCAATTTTTTTTAACTGTTTGGCAAAAATTCAGAACATCATAACTTGAGCATATGATGTCGGTTTGAGGTGATTTTAGTGTTGTTGGAATCAGGACGACGAACACTACGAATTGACGCCAGTTTTAGGAGATTCCAATCACTTTCTTTTTCGAGCCTATTTTTGATCTGCGGATCATTAGTCCTGTGAAGGTATAACCAATCCATAACCAAAATCATACTATATGATCCCAATGGAAGCACATTCAAATGCGCTAATGTAGGCATACCATTCATATCAAATGTGCAGGCTCTTACCCAATGATGAACTCTTTTCTGAGTACCTGTAGCCAATGACACCAACCAAGACTCTGCATGCACTTATTTTCTCCAACCACACTTATTCACAAGGTTAGGATTAACATAAATATAATTAGACCCAGGTTCAATCAAAATAGAAACAACTAGATCACTAATCTTACCTTTCATCTCAATAATAGGTGTCTGGTGATTCATCTGCCTATTATCAAATGTTGCATGGGTATGAGGAATGCTCTATCCAACATCCCCAACTGTGTACACCTCTCGAGCACTGTGGATCTGAGGCCTACCACCCGGATATGATGGACAAACCTTCTTGAGATTATCCTTGCCACATATCCAACACTGCAACTATCTCCTACCATCACCTCTATTTTGTTGCTCTTTAGGTTGCAACCCCCCCTCACAACTACATTAAACTTCTTGTAAGGAGCAACATTCTCTTTCTCACCTGTATCATGAGGTGTTCCCCACTTCAGTGGCCATTTGCTTTTAGTATTATCATTCCCTTTGCAACCCTACTTATACTTGGTCTTACACTTTGATTGCTCATAACGATGCTTCAACTTTCCAAAGAATTCCTCTGGCGACCGAGGCTCATCATACTAAATCTGATCCTTAAATGTTAATGGCAATCCACTGATAAATCTCTAAACTTTTGTCTTCTCATCCTTAAGATACAACACATACCTCAACAACTCAAGGAACTTAGTTGTGTACTGCTCATTTGTCATCAATCCCATCTTCAGCATGTAGAACTCCTTGGCTTTTTTGTCTTAACACCTCTCTGACAAATACTTATTCTTGAAGAGTTTCTTGAATTCATGCCAACTCAACTCTTCTTTCCTGATGTCTCTGACATGCTTCACATATTCCCACTAGATGTCCACATTCCCTTTGAGGCTGAAAATGACTATTTTGGCCTTCATGTTCTCTGTATAGTCATGTAGCTCAAAGAACTCCTTGATGTCTTTGCGTCTTCTAGTTTCTTCAACTCTGCATCAAATGTAGGTGGCTTGGCTTTCTTTAACTCATCCGACAAATATCCCTTGTCACTCCTCCTGTAAGGATGATAGCAATGATGACCATGATACCTATCTGAACTAGAACTAGAATAGAGTCCATATCCACTGCCTTTCCTATCAAGTGTATCTAAGAATCTTCCATCTTTGAATGTGTCATCTCTATTTGACCTCTGCCCACCATGAGACTTACTACCATATGCCCCATTAGTCTTATTCTCTTGTTCATAACTGATCTGTGGCTGCCCCTGTCTCTGCAAGTATGAAAAAAATTAAAGGATAACTACATTGACCTTTGCTTGTTTCTCATATGCCTTGACAAGCCTTTTCTATGACTGAATGATCCTATCATTATCCACATTGCAACTTATGATTTCTTCCTTTAAACTTCTCAAACTGTCTGCCATCTTTGGAGAGTACTCGTCTCTTGGTTGCTCATCTGATATGTAGGGAGAGTTTCGTGAATTATAATCTACATTTTTCTAGTCATCTTTGATCCTCTACTTCCTGCAAACATACCATGTCAGATAACCAAATATAAACATAATCAACATACCTCATTGAAGTTTAGGGGAGGCTATCTCATCTATAAAATCCATCCAAATTAGCACAATACATGTATATACAATATATTAATATATCTACATCATGCATGATAATACCAACTGCATACCATGACCTCATGCACAACAACCATAACCATGGCAATGCATGCATAACAACCATATATACACTGACATGCATGCATGCCAAACACATTATACCCATTCAATCCAAGTATTTGAACCATGCTTTGATACCAATTTGTAACACCACCTACCACATTTACCCACTTTCATCGACCTTCCAAGGTAAACATGAGTTGAGGGATACTATGACATGACTCAACCTCCTAAGTACAGTTAAGGAAGTGGTCCTCGAGAGCTACATGACACCGAGGAGCCAAACAACCATTGCTAGTACCCAAATCTTGAGCTGGAATGTTTTTTTCCAGTGACCTAGGTTCCCAACCACATACATGACAAGGCCTCCATGCAGTTGAGGGTATCCAAATGCATGCATAAGCCTACTAGGGTTCAGTTGTGACCCAAATTTCTTAGTTAAGAGGGTGCGGTCTCAGATTCTAAGCCTAAATTCCAGGTTAGCTATAGACCACTACCCAAAAATCAATGAGACTTGCCAGAATGATAAGTAACTCAATGACAAGGCCAGCATACAAATTTGAATCACAAACCTGACCTAACCAGGCCTAACCATGACTGTCATTTCATCAAACATATCGAGAACATGTAATCTACAGGTCGTGAATGCATATTTGAATATAGGGGTCTGAAACTTATATGAGAATCGTCTAGAAGGTCTATTCCCCTCTCATAATAGCTACAATAACATTGGTTAGCTAATGCATTGAATAACCATATATTCAAACATATCGAGAGCCATAACTAGAGCCTGTTATGGAACCATCCTTATAACCAACATATAACTAGAATAATAACCATGATAAAACAACCATAAAAGCCACATAATAACAAGTACAAGTACTTATGAAATACAAGAGGAAAAGAGATCTTATTAGCATATGCAAAAGCCAATCAAGTCGGGGACTTCCATGTACCACCCAACCATAGATTGGGTTGAACAAAATCATTCTTCCAGCCAATCACCCAGATGCCATATTCCAAGCATGAATGTGGGACTCAAGCCAAAATCAACCAAGGCTTCTCGGAGATTAAACCACCTCCACCCTAAGGATTTATCGCAATCCCGCCAAAACCGATCAAGGGATCACTATGCCCAAAACAAGCTTGGATGCCTTAAAATTTCTTCACCAATACCTTGAGGAATTTGTCTGTATCCACCCTTAGGATTTACCACAATCCCGCCAAAACTAGTCAAGGGATTCCTAGGCCCTTGGGAATTTTCTTGAGACCACCTCACTTGGTTCCAAAACCATATGGCAATCCACAACTCAACTGAATGAAAGAACCCCATCACACCATGGTTATTTGGAAATGACAAGGCAAGGGTGAAACCACTGCACACCTGGAAAAATCCATGCCCACCACAACAAGAGAATCAAATACATAGATGCATGTATCATGCATTGAAAAACCAGCTAGGAAATCACACATGCAACTTGTTACCTGCAAGTATTCTTGTTGAAGTTGTTTGATCCGAAATTTCCTTGCTTATTCCTTACTTTAATTTGCTTCCTTTGCTTTCTTTTTTTCCAATGCTAGAGTGCTCCGAGAATGCTCTAAGTGTGTAAGAGTATGAGAGAATATAGAGAGATCCAAGCTAAAACTGACAAAAGTCATGAACTGATCCTCAAAAGCCTTTTTATCACTCAGACATCTATTTTCTCCAAATTCCTCTATTATTCCTTCAATTTCCCTCTCATGCAAAACCTGTGACCTTTCATCTCCCTTTCCTCCTAATTTCCTTTATTTTCATAAATAAAATGCCAATTAATGCCTCTTTGCCTTTTCAATCCCTTTGCCAATTTCCTTAGCCGTAATAAACCAAAATGAACACCCATTAGGATGTTTTTCCCAACATTCAACTTGGAATACGTGTCCCATGACCTTGTTCTTATTTTACCTTTATTAACTTTATTACATGAACTTTTAACCCAACGTTGTTACACTTAAAATTTTACCATTTTCTATTAGTGAGGTTCTAGCATAGGTGTTTCTTTTATCTCCATTGCAAACGAGATAGAATTTATCTCATTGTTGGTAGGAATATCAATCTTTAGAGTCATCACAATTGTCTCCGTCCAGGTATATTCCTTTTGGATGATAACCAAATTAACATTTTGCACAACATTATGTGTAGGGATTTTATTTCTAACCTCCATACCATGTGAAATTTCCAACCTCATTGAGATTTCTTTTTTCAAGTGACTTTTTGACCCATACCTTCTTTCGAATAGGGAGTTTGCACTCAGTTTCCAAGTTACCTTACTTATGAAAGTACATAAATATAAATGGTAACCCTTCATAGTCAAGAGTATGCTTAATAAAGCTCATTCCTTGATTTAATACATATGGTTTGCCAAGCCTCTTGTAAATCCAAATCCACAAGGATACGAGCAATGACCACAATGCATGTGTCACGAAATGACATATGTACAACATATATATGTCCTAGTGAATTCCTTGTCACCTTGAACACATCATATGACCAAAAATCAATAGGTAGACATGGTAGTTTTGGAGTTATCATGACCTTCACCATTTAAGAATTGAAGGAAGGGGACCATTGTTTTAGGGACAATGAGTTAAGTCCCATTTCCAATAAGAGCCCAAAAGTTTCTCCGCCTCTTTTTGTTCACAAAATGAACACCATCTAACACTCGACAAGAATATAAAACAAAGAATACCTAAGAAAGGGTTCTCAATGGGATGTAACCCAATCCTTTAACAACTTATCTCTTATTTCCATTAAGACAACCAATGGTAGTCTTCTTCATCATATCAACAACCTCATTCATTTTAAGGTCCTCACCAAGGACCACCTTAATTAGCCCACTATGCTTCTTCATACATTTCTTCCTTTAGTGAGTTGTAGATTCATAACCACCAAAGCCTTGAGATTTTGACACCTCTTCACTTTGGAGGTTTCCCTTGTTATCCATCTACTTAGGTATGCTACCTATAACACCCCCATTCAAAGTTGCAAGATCCTGTGACTTACCTACAAAAATAGAAATGGTCTCCCTACCTCCTCTAGAGTTTAATACACATTGTGGAGTAGGAAAGGCATTTAGAAAGATAGGTATGGAAGGAGACTCCATGATCGAGGCATTAACAAACTCAATACCTTTGCTTTGGATGCCAAAACTTCATGATTTAACAACATATCCTCATTAGATTCACGAATATCTTCATTTAGTATTGGCCCTGGGACCTTTACTTTATTCTCTAGTCTAAATTGATTAGGACCATTATTCACATCAAAGAGCTTGTAAAGGGTTTTGTCAATATTTGGCAACTCATTAGTCCACAAATTTTCAGCGACTTCATGAAACATTTTTAAAGTGTCTTCCCTTAAAGGTTTGGACCTTGGAAGAATGAACATTCAATTGACTAGAAAAGACAATTAAACAAGGAGAAGTCCATATCCAAATCCCATCATAAGAGTCTAGAAAATAGCCCATGAGTTTAGTCTCCATTTGTGTACCCACTTCACAATTATAAATCTTGAGATTGAAAGCCTAGAATTGAAACTCTAGACCCCTCATCATCCAAAATGTCCAATAATCAAAATCAAAACAATTGTTTTTGGGGATGTTTAGGTACATACCTTACCATATTCCCTTTTATAATTAAAAATGTAACCCAACCAAAAAAAACACATGTTCAACAATTAAGCCTACTCAAGTTGTACACTCATCCACTACCCATATAACAAAACAATCTCATGAGGTCAATGAATGACCAAATCACAAGCATTAGTAGGTTTGAAGCTTTGGACATGAAGATCAGCGTGCACATATAGTTATTGCACTTGAGAAACATGGTAGTTAACAAATATAAGACACAAAAAATTGTTCGTTCCTTCTTGTGCATTTCTTGTGTTAGGGAAGCTTAGGCGATCCGTGTCGCGTGGGTGGAAGGATCGGCGGATAGAAATGTGGACCGTCGATTAAGGGTTAAGAAAGGACGGTGGCGATGAGATGTGTAATAGAAATCAAATCTTTGAAGGTCTTTAAAAGGGCAAGCCGTAGCCAAGGCATTCATTGTGGTTGAGTGTTTAGTGAATTTTAAGTTGCAGACAAGAGCATAGAAGCGAAGAGATGGCCCGAACAAAGCAGACTGCTCGCAAGTCAACTGGAGGAAAGGCCCCACGGAAGCAGCTGGCCACTAAGGCAGCGAGGAAGTCTGCACCGGCGACTGGTGGAGTGAAGAAGCCTCACAGGTTCAGACCTGGAACTGTTGCTCTCCGTGAAATCCGAAAATACCAGAAGAGCACCGAGCTTTTGATAAGAAAGCTGCCTTTCCAGAGGCTTGTAAGGGAGATTGCTCAGGACTTCAAGACGGATTTGAGGTTCCAGTCGTCAGCGGTGGCTGCACTCCAAGAGGCGGCGGAGGCATACCTGGTTGGGCTCTTCGAAGATACTAACCTGTGCGCCATTCACGCCAAGAGGGTAACAATTATGCCCAAAGATATCCAGCTCGCACGCCGCATCCGTGGAGAGAGGGCGTAAAATGTGCTTTCATAATTCTTTTGCTAATCACTGTCAATGGTGTGTTTTCACACCACCATCTGTTCTTTTAAATTTGTTTTCCCTCCCGTCTTTTGCACTCGTGATTTATAGTAAAACGGTCTCTACCTTGGGTTAGTTATGCGAAATTTCCCAGTTTTATGCTTAAGTGGCAGCAGCAAAAGAATGTGCGTAGATGCAGACATGGTGTTGACAACCAGCGAACGGGATGAAGTGATGCCCTTCAGATGAGGTGGAAAGGTACCGGTTTAGTGAAAATGGTGTAGAAGTAGAAGGAATTGAACTTGAGCGTATTAGAGATGGGTTTTGATCTTGGGACCTGTGGGTTATTAGTCTGCAATGATGTTTTTGTTGATGCGTTTTTTTGTAGGGTGTTATTAATTTAAGGTTTCTGATAGAGCCAGGTTTTGGCTCAGGTTTTGGGTGAGATCTTGTGGGTGTTATAGCCTAGTTGTACATAGGTTTTGATTTTAGGTTTTGTGGGTATATTTTGTTGCAGGGAGGGTGTTAGTTTGGATCTAGATATAGTTTAGATCTATCTACTAAGGGTATTTATCAGTTTAGATTTATTTTAATTCTAGATCTATTTAATATTGAGTTAGATTTTTTTTTTTTGTTACTTCTTTTTTGGTAGATTTAAAATTAAAATTGATTTTATCTCTATATTTTAGGTAGATTTAGACTTAAAATAAATTTAGGTTTTTTATTTGTATTGTTATGTAATTTCACTTTGCTATAATATTTACATAATCTTACAACATCTCAATTGATTTTATCTCTAGATCTTACTTAATTTAGAGTTAAAATAAATTTAGGCTTTTTATTTGTATTGTTATGCAATTTTGCCATGTTAAAATGTTTACATAATCTTACACCATATCTTCCATGCTATTTTTTGCAAATTGATTCTAAACACCAAAACTCTAAAGGCTTCTAGAGTTGTCTCTAAAGATTTGAACATAGGGGCTTTGCCAATTAATTTAAACACCAAAACTTTAAAGTCCAAAATAAATTATGAATTTGTTTTCTTATTGCTTATATCTTTCCAATTTTCCATACAACACTTTTTCCACGCTAAATAACCATATCTTCCCTACTAAATAATGAGAGTGAGAGAATGCCTCTAGGTACCTTTATTTTAAAGTCTTAAATATTCACTAAGTGTTGATTATGAGATCTGTAAGTATTATAGCTAGGTGCCTGTGGGTCCTTGGCCACAATGCTTTTGTTGCCACACGTTTATGGAGTGTAGCTTTGTTAGTGTAGTTTTTTATCAGGGCAATTGAAGTTGAACGCAAATAATGCATTTTGAGTTTTCGGAGTTCGTGTTGTTCATTTTCTTTTTGTAATCTCCTTGATTCTAGATGATGACATATGTGGATGTGCTCTAAGATATTAGATGAATAAAAAGTTAGTAGGTTTATGGGTAAGGCTGGATGTGTTATTATTTTGATTGAATTTTGGTTTTTTTGGGGCCTTTTCTATTTTTAATTATTATTTTGTTTAATTAATTTGTATTTATTAAGTGTTTTTTTTTTTTTTTTAATAATTTTAATTGAACATTTTGATTATGGTTTTTGATATTTTCTTTATTTGCCTAGGTTGTGATTAAGAGATTGCCTTTCTTTGTTATTTGTTGTTTTAATTTTAATTTTTCGTGTGAATCCGTTTTCCACATGTTTTAGTTGTGCTTGCTCTTTTCGTGATATTTGAGGATCTTCTTGTGTTTCTCTTTGTTTTGATTTTGGTGCAATTTTTTTGTGAGCACCAACATTAAATATGGTTTTTTTTTGTTTAATGTTAATTTTTTCTTTCCTCTATCAATCCCTATTACATTTGCTTTGATAGCGTTTTATTTAGATTTATTTTTAAGACTTTTAATTGTTAGTGCATGTCCTCTTTATATACTTTATAGTGATCACTCTTTACTCCTTCCAACAAATTTGATCTTTGGCATTTTCTTTGATTTATATTGCTTGCCATTTGGGATAGTTTTTAAGCATGTGCCTTGTTTCATAACATGCTCTACATTTGAAAACACCATTTTTGTACTATAATTTTTGAGCCCAAACATAGGTTGTGGCCTTCAAATTTATTTCAGCAAGAAACTCCTAATTAAGTCCATTTTTACACAAATGAGGCCTTAAGTTGTTTTATAATAATACTCTGTGTTTGGACAACAACAACAAAATTTTCTAATAATGTTTCCAATAGATGTTAATGTTTGAATATTCCACAATTGTAATTGGAGATTTAGGAGTCTTACCCTAATTGAAGTTGTGGAGATTGAAGTTGTTGTTGGATTGAAAGTGGGAGACCATGCTTGCATGAATAAACTAGCGTTACTCCAAAACTATGGATTATATTTGCAAATAACTCTCTTATCTTCTATGTTGTCAAAGACAACAAAAAAACTTGAAGCCATGGGGTTAATATTCAAGTCATTTGATATACGAGGCTTCTAAGATTCAGAGAAATATTTATGCAGATTCCTTAGTTGCGGCAAAAAACCATTAAATTGACAAATCAATTCACTTTGAGAAAATTTTTGGGAGTCTTACCCTAATTGGACTAGTGGAGATTGAAGTTGTTGGATTGAAAGTGGGAGAGCATGGCCGCATGAATAAATTAGTGCTACTCCAAAACCATGGACTAGATTTACCAATAACTCTCTTATTTTCTATGTTGTCAAAGACAAAAAAAAAACCTTGAGCCATGGGGTTAATATTCAAGTCATTTGATATACGGGGCTTTTAAGATTCAAAGATCTATTTATGTAGATTCATTAGTTGCGGCAAAAAACCATTGAATCGACAAATCAACCCTCACTTTGAGAAAATTTTTGTTGCTACATGCTTCCTTGTTTAGATCCATATCAAGAGAAGGATTTTTGTGCATTGTTGGGATGGTAGAGCCTAACTTCAAAATGAAGCTATAAGAGACATAAGATGAACCAATTGATCCAATTGACATGCTAGTAATAGGGACCATCTTCATCATAGAGACTATGAATCATCATTATTTCAAAAGCCACAAAATTCTACAAAAAATCACTTGTTTTAGACATAGATTGGTTGGTTAGAGCAAAACTATAGCTATTGCGAGGGTTTTCCAAGCTCTCCATGCTCTCTCCATGAAATATTGCTTTTTTTTATTAAGTATGTTGAGAAATATTAATATTAGAGGGTAATCCAAACAAGGACAATGTTAGTGGTGTTTTATATATCTCAAAGACTCATTCCTTACTTTGTTCTTACTTTTAGGTGTTGGAAGTAATAATGTAGCAAAGGTTAAAAGCATTACATATTTTGGGTGGTATTGATACCTAGAGGGATTTTTTAACTTTTCATATTTGAAGGTCTAAAAGTTAGTGGTTCATTAAGCTAATGGTAACTCGAGGAATACCAATTTGGGGCTAAAGCATTTGGTTTGCCAAGTTTAACAACAAACAAATTTAAATTCCTCTCTTGCATCTATATCTATAGATGGTTAGATGTAATTACAAATGGATTATCCAAACGAAGAGTAATTGCTCAATGAGGCTTACTTCAAATAATTAAGATTTAGTATGAAAATGACCATCTTGCTTGTAAGTTTATGTAGCTCTGACATGTGTTTTAGCCTCAAGAGGTGTCAATGAGGCTAAAAGCACAAGAGAATTAATTATCTCGAAGACTAGTTTATGTTTCTAAGTGAAAATGCCTTAATTAGATTATTGACTAGTTTTTAATTATTTTCCCAAGTCCAATTTAAGAAAATAGGTTAATTAATCAATTTTTTTAATTGAGACAAGTTTATTTCTCTCTAGTGACTTTTAGAAATGGTGTTTGATGGAATCTAGATAATTTTAGGCATTGATTGAGATTAGATTTTGGTTATTGCTTGTTCAACAAGGGATTATAAGAGGAAGTTGATGGGCATCTTAAAGATTATTCGATTGAGTTGAGGTGCAGTGATGGTGTGGGACACTAGTAGAGGGTTTCAACAATCGTTGAGGAGAGATTTGTCGAGGAGATTTCTTCATAGTGATTTCCAATTTCTCAGAGGAGGCCAAATTATTTCTACGAAGGGAGGCAAAGTTAACCAATGCTAGTTGCCAATTTACCAATGTGAATTGTTGGAGGTCTAATTTGTGGTGCCAATTGCTAGAGCTATTTATCGAAGGCAGTGCAAGTTGTCAGAAAGGCTAGTGTGTATTTCCAATGAGCCAATGCCAATCATTGGAGAGCAATGTGAATTGCTAGTTGGAGGCCAAGTTGTTTTGTAGAGGTTCGATTTGGTAAGTTGAAGTGAAAAAAAATCATTTATTTGATTTTTGCTAGTTTATGGTAAGCAATTGTAATAATTTTCAATTATAAATTTGTTAAAGAATAATAAAACCTTCATATGTAGAATTCGTTTTCCCTACATTGGGATTTTCCTAGGGACAATTTGTCCAAAATTTTTCCTGTTTATTTTATTTGCATGTTTTCTCAATTCTTGTGGTTTATTAACTGGTGAAATTTGCACTGTGTTTTTATCAGTGTTTGCAATAAATTAATTTGCTAGAACAAAAGATCGTTTAAAAAATAAGAGAATAATTACTAAGTTAATTGCAATATGATTTTCACAGTGTAGACAACTGTTTACCTATATATAATTTCGTTATATAAACTTGATTTCGGATATACATATTTTGACTTCATTAAACTTTTATGTTTATGATTCATGTTGTTCTAAGTGATATTCTGTTCATTAGCTAGGACATATTAACTTTAGAAGAGTATATTCATTGCTCTAATTGTAGATGCGCTAAGAGGTGCTCTATAACATAATATGAGGGAAAATGTTGTAATGTCTGTAAAATGAATCATTACATCAAGTACTACTTATAATAGAACATAATATCAACTAAATTAAAACATAAAGATTTGATCTTTCGGCACTTGTAAATTTGAAGTTAAGATGGATCTAATGTTGAAATATATCAAAGCTTCTTTTTTTTCAAGTGCTTGTATCATGTTTGAGTTGACAAATATCTCCTTTTTTTATTATGTTAATAGAAAATAAATTAAATGTAAAATTTCAATTTTTTTCTTAATTTATAATCAAAATTTAAGTAAAAAAACTATTAGTTTTAAAAAAAGAATTTGAAAGTGTAATGATCATTGAATATGCATAAATAATCATTTAATGAGTAACAAATTAGTCATGCAGCCACAATGCATGGTGAATGTAGCTATTGGGTCATTAATGGGTGGGGGCAGTGTATGTCACTTGTTCGATATTGTACTTGGTGAAATCAGACAGGGGAAATATATTGCCCTTGCCCATTAATGACCTAATAACTACATATATATTGTTAGCCACACTACATATCAACAAAATCAATTTCATATTTCAAGAATGTTAAACAATTCAAAGACTAAGAATGGCATGGCTTTTGGGGGAAGTGCAAAGGGGAGTAATCATCAATTTTGAAGAAAATCAAGAAATTAAATGTGTTGGTGAATTAGGATTTTGTCCATAATAAAAAGATTTTGCTAATTAATAAAACCAAATCAATAACCCTTTATAAAGCTCTTGGTTTCTCAAAGCCAAAGCCAAAGGGATTCATGACGAATTGGTGGTGGGCATCTCAAAGGCAAAGGGATCCACGAGGCATTGACATTCATGGTGGGCAACACAAAGGCATTTTTGAAACGATGCAGTGCAAATACTTCCAAAACAAACTAACCTTCCTCACCTAACGCAAAGGAATTTACTAGTTCAAGGTTACGCAAAGGAATTTACTAGTTCAAGGTTTCAATTACCTTGAGCTTTTTAATAAATTTAACTTGTAATAACGAGAAAAAGATACGAGGTGTTTGTGGCTATTTAACATAGCAAAAATCTAAAGGTTAAACAACTTATAAAATAAAATGTAGCTAACCTTTAAATGCGTGAATTTTCCATGTAGTCTTTTAAGGTGGCAAGGTGCAAGGGGATCATTCAATATCCCAAGAGAAACTAGACTACAATGTTTCTTGAAATCAAGATAAATAATCAAAACAAAGACTTACTCTAGTTTAGCCCCAACTTGCCATTTTGCATCTACCTAACATGAACTAACAAGAGTTTTATAAATGCACAGAGTAATTAAAAAGAGTAAATGGAAAAACATAAAAATAAGTTGCAAAACAATATCGCTGAAAGCTATGTACACTTCCCTTAAGGACACTCAACAAAGTCTAAGTACAAGGCCACAACATTATAAAACAATGTAAATAACAATCACGGAGCCACTTCAAAAATGTCAACATGCTAATTACAACACCACTACATTATAAAGCAATGAAAATAACAATCATGGAGCCACTTCAACTTATGCAAATAAAAGTAGGAAAAACTCAAAGTTGTAATTGTTTTCCTATGGGAAATATTTATTAATGTGTGATTCCCCCATTCATTGTGGCCTTCATTGAAAATTCATTTTTCCACACCTTCATATGCATATTATAAAATACATGTAGAGGACCTTTGCATGTATTCTTTAATATCAATGTGTTTTTGGTTAGCCACAGTGACCAACATAATACTAAAGATAGCACTTCATGCTTTGCTAACTTGATATCCTCCTAACATGTCTTTAGGGTTTATTTTAGATTATTACAAGCTTGTGGTAACTCAGGGATTTGTGGGTTCAAAAGTACATTTGCACATTGAGCATATTCTAGGGTTTTCAAATGATCTTTTTAATAATGTCTCAAATGAGGACCTTGTTGGCTAAAGTTATACAAACAAAAAGTCTTGCTTTAAGGGAAGCTTTGACTTTCCACTCCTTCCTCCATCGTCAAGAGTTTATTTCAAGGTCATTAATGATCTTTATCGAATACTTATAATGTGTCCAACGTGCAAATGTGCTATAGTTATCCACATAAAAGAGTCGTGTTTCAAGGGGAGCTTTGATTTTCCACTCCTTCCATCATTGTTGAGAGTTTATTTTAAGGGCATCTATGATCATTGTTGAATACCTAAGACTTGTAATATAATACTCTTATTAGATGGATTTTTTTTTTGTTCTTCTTCTTGTTTTGTTTTTGTTTATATCATGTTAGTGGATCGTCCTCTTTAAGAATGATGGCATTTAAAGATAGTATTTGAACTTAGCATTATAATCCTTTTGTATCTTGGTTGATCATAGTTACGTCCTTTTCCTCTTTTGCCTCTCCATATCATTGAAACCTACTATACTCCCACAACAATGAGAGTTGTAATATTAGAAGGCTTGAAGGATGAGTAAGCCTTTTGATAACTAGTAAGCCTCTCAATTCCCAATGTAATTATAAATGCCAAGGTGGATATTTGAGCCACTATCCATTTTTTTTAAACCAAAAATTGGCAAATTTCTATTTATATAAAAGGTCCGTGGTTAGTGCACACAATGAGATTACATAGACACATATCCTTGTAGAACCATGGAGCAAAAAAGATTTATAGTTCTGACATCCTTGAAAGGATAACCAAGATTTTGATACTGTGACATCCCCTGGTGGTTAATTTCTCTTGTAAACATTTCCTTGTAATTATGTGTCCATGAATTAAAATGGTTGAGAGAAAGGGACAAAGATTCAAGAGTTTGAGGAGGGAAATTGCTTGAGGAAGTTGGTTGTTTTAAATATCATCGATGGGTTAGCTGAGTGGGTTTAATGGGCAGACTACGTATTAAATTCAACTGGAAAAAAAGTGTGCCCATGTTCTCTTTAGGAAATAATTACAAGCAAACAAAAGGGCAAAAAATAATGGAGGAGTATGGGTTGCGCTGACCATGAAGAGGGTCTGCACAAACCCATGAAAAGACGACAGATCGCTGGTTAGTGGCAACGAGAAAAAAAATAGGGAGGTTGAGAGGCCTTAGGAGAGATTATTCATTCACGATTGAAGGTTGACTTAATCATCGTAGGGAATAGGAAAAAGAAAGGGAGGCCGAGATGCTCCTAGTGAGCAAGCATATTAACTAAGAGAGCAGATGAGGATATTAGGACTTAGAGAATTTAGGGAGAGGGTAAGCTTCGATGATAGCACATCTGAGAAACTCATGAGGTTTGTTGGTCGAGAATCACAGAGAAGCTCTCACGATAACACAATTGAGAACCCCATAAGGCTTATTGGTTGATAATCACATAGAAAATCTAATGGCAACACAACTGAGAAACCCATGAGGCTTGTTGGATTAATCACAGATTAAGCTCAGTTGGTAGTCCAATGGAGCAACCCAAAAGGCTTGTTGGATGATAATCACTAAGCAATGGTTGCACCTTACAGGGTTGATAAATCCACTGGAGACTGTGATGGTTGACAACTTCTGAGAGGTGGAAGCACCCAGGGCTAGTGGGATAATAACATTTGATGGTAGTTTCACGGGGTTGGGCTGAGAAAACAGGTGGAAGTTCCACTAAGAAGATGCCGGTGAGTGCACTTTTGTTCTTTCAGAGGTAACACAACTGATAAAACCTCCTTACCATTAATCTTATCTCTCTCTCCACACCTAAATTGAGACTTTGTGTCTAAATCCCCAGAGATTTTAGGATGTTGTATTATAAGTCTCTTTGTATAAAAGGAAGTGTTCCTTGCTTTATGTGAAATTTATTGTATAGTTGGTGGGTGGAGGCAAGGTAGCCTTGAGACACCCTATTCATAGATGATGGTATTAGTGTTTTAATATTACTTAATTTGATTAGTTGGAGGGTAAAAGTGGGATAGCTTTGGAAACCTTGTTTCAACTGGAAGTATTGCTTTTAGGCTTCATTGAACAATCCTCCTCAAGCTATGGAATCTAGCTCGAGGGTGACAACTACAAGAAAGACTTGGTTGTAACTTCTCTATGATTGGGTGGTGAGTTGGAGTCCCAATCTCAGTTTCCAGGGTATTCATTATAAGATAAGTGTTCATCCCGCTATATATGCATGTGTTTGTGATGTAAACGTTCACTATGTATTAAGTGCATGAGATAATATTGAAAGATGTTTCTTTCTTTTGTGATGTTAAGGAGTGGTTTAACTCCCAAGTACTTGGTGCAATAAATATTTACTTATGTTTCATATACTGGAATGAACACACATGCTATTGTATTGATTAAATGTTTCTTCTAATATTGAGGAATGTGTTACCCGTGTGAAGAGGGATGTTGATTCCTTGTATAAATTTGTGAGGAACGATTGAGTTCCCGCATATGCTTGAGAATTGAATCTAGATCACGAGGAAATGGTGAATCTATGTGTTTGTTTCCCTGAATTGATGAATAAATTTTGCTAACACGTATTGTTGTTAATTCCATTCTTTGTTATGTGAATGTGAGTTGTGTGCATAAAAATAAATGCATGATTATGTTGGGGTTGGGAAGCCATATTTAATTCCCTGTGATTTTGATAAGTGCACTTAAAGGCATGTTCTTGATGTGTTTCATGGGTAAGTTAGTGGCCAAAGTTCTATATTCGTCCCAACGAATTTTGGGAGTAAGATGTATATGTATTTAAACGAATTTTAACTAATGTTTTGAACGTGTTGATTCATGGCTTCCATGGCCATAGTATGTTGAAAAGGGAATTGAAAGATCTTGGATATTCATCCTTGATCATGTTGAAGGCAAGTCGATCTTCAACAAGTAGTTGAATCAAGAAGACTTCGGCTCGAGAAAACTTTGCAAGAAAGTTGAAAAATTTCTAAGTGTTAAAGGATTGCATAATAGGTTAAATTCGCCTATGGGACCGTCTAAATGACATGGCATAACACCTTCCATGAGCCCGTTTCGATTTAAGCTCTGAAGGCTTAATCTCCATGGACCAACCCTTAAGTGGCATTTGTCACATGCCACCACAGGACCAAGTTTTGGGCTTTACTATATCCCCCGACCTTCTTGTCTTGGTGCCTTTCCATTTTTATTTGGCCCGAAGGCACCTGGTCTCATTAACACATGAAAACGTTGCAAAACCAAGTCCTAGATGCGCCTTCAGTGATTTGATGTCGCTGTCAAGTGCCGGCAAAATCTCCGTCACCCAACTTTTTTCTCTTGACCATATCTCCAATGTGCCTTTATAAACCTCTAGGGTAAGCCTTATAGGCTTACATGTCCCATGGGTTTGCCTGACGCCTCTTCTCATTGGCTCTCTATCACCTCCCTCTCTGCTACACTGGTTCGACACCTTGTCAGCCTAACACTTTCTCCCGTGCTCCTTTTAAATTTGTTTGGATGCAGCCGTAGGGATGCCGTGTTCTAGCGGGGCTGCTTGACATTTGCATCAACCAATCAACTCCCTACTAGGCTGAGTTGGCTCTGAAATCTACCATTTCCTCAATGTAGTGCTTGAAACCTTCCGGGATCCTGCCAATGAGATGACATCATGTTGACATCATCAATGCCACATGGCGCCTTTGAAGTGGTGATACGTGTCACTCGAATTTGGCTCATTAGGCCACCCAAAAAATTCGAATCTACATGCCACGTCCCCTTGTACCAACGTCACCCCAGCTAATAAAATGATGCCACGTGTTTGTTATGAGGAGAGAGAGAGAGACACGTCCCAAGCCTTGTATTTTCCAGCAAATTCCTTTGTTAATTTTCAAGGGTCTCAACAATTCACCTTTGCGTTCCTTTAGAACTTCCAGGGTACTCCCTTTGATCCTACATGTAGGGAGGGCTCCACCACTAACCAATCAAAAGCCTCCCCACTTCTGCCAGGTCCACGTCCGCTCGATGCTTCCATCTTGGTGCTTTCTACCTGTGACCCTTTAAAACTTTCAAGCTCCAACCTCCAAGAGGGCTCCACTACAAGCCAATAAAAAATTATCCTGTCGCTGCTTCATCCACCCGCATCCGCCCAACTCTTTTTTAGTGCCTTCGCTAATTTCTCTGCCACGTTTGGCAACACTATTAAACTATCTTGGCTCCAAACTGGTCCTCTACCATTTTTAGTTATGCAACTTGACTTTGGGGCACTTAACTTTGACTGGCAATAACTCCTAATCCGGAAGACCATTTTCATACTTCAATATACCATTAGAAAGCTCTTTCCAAGCACAATTCAACTATGCTATTTCCAATAGAATCTAAGCTAACTATTAAGGTAAAATGCTTTCAAATCTTGGGACTCCCTAACCATCATAATTATAAGACTTAATAGCTTATTTTCATATCTTGCTACTATGATAGTTCTCTACCTAAGATTGCAGCAACCATGAAACTCCCCTTGAGCTTGACACAACATGAACAACAATGCTAGCCCTAGTTGACATCATAGATAACCTAGTGGACATCAATTCCAGCACATCTTCTTCCACCAACATCAATGCTCATCTGGTTAACATCAATGCCAACACACTTGCTGCCACTGGCATCAATACTAATTTGGTTGCCATCAATGCCAACACACTTCATTGCCACTAGCCATCTAGGAAATTCCAACCATCCAACAATCTCCCCCTTTGGAATTGATGGCAACACCTAATCACTTGTCCACATTGATGGTAACTCCTAATGGTTCTTCCACTCTTCTCCTTGCATGAGACACCAACTTCTCTCTCTCCTTTGCATGGGCCATCACAACTTACTCTTTCCCTTTGACATCAATGACAAAGGGCTATAGGTTGCTCCTTCTCCCTCCGACAATCAATGACTGAGGTTTTGGCTGTTGATGTGCATTATTCTCAACAAACTTCTCTTCTCAAGGGATAATATACCTAATGAGGCACTTGAAGTCTGCTATTAAAACCCAACTACAATTATCATGGGCAAAGCCACTTGCATAACAAGACATTAGTAAAATATGTTCTTCTGTCTTCCTATAGTCGTTGTTGCTGCTCTAGGAACTAGACATATATGATATGCCCCCCCTAAACATATATTGCCTCTTCTTTGAAAGCCTCCAATTTTGGAAACCTTGTGGTTGTTGATTGAATACTCTCTCTCCCAATGCATCTTTTGTACCAATTAAAAGGAATTGATACCAATTAAAACTACAAATGGTATTGAACAACAAATACCAACCATTAGTGATGCATTTATTCTTGCTCTTCATTGTTGATGCTGCTTCAAAGACTTTTCTCACTTCTCCTAAGCATCTTAATCACTTCTTCCCCTGAGATCATATTCTTACAAACAAGGATTGTTTTAAACTGATACCAATTGCACCGAAAGGTTGATCCCAATTGGACAATGTCTAGGGAAAACTCTTATAGCTCCTACTTAGAAAGAAATTTCCACTTGCACAAAAAGGTTATGCCACATGAACCTAGACCACCAGTTGACATACTGATACCAATTGAAATCTAAGGGACATTCAAAACTTATACCAATTATGTTCATGGACATAAGATTGCTAAGAATAATCAAATTCACAATCTTGAATGAAATAAGGGTATTTCACCCAAGATGCAAACCTTTCATTTCCTATTCAATCACCTCTCCCTGAGGGTAATGATCATTGCCTGAAACTGCTACTAAAGTAGCTTCCCATGAGCCAATGCTCTCTGATCTCACTCCATATGCCTTCTTTCTTCCGCATGGGCACTGATCTTGTGGACCTGACTTAAACTATGGGCTTCTTCATACTCCTCAGTTCCGTTGCAATTCCTATTCTTTTCACAACATAAAATTTTATGAACTCCCCTTGAGACCATGCTAGCTGCATTTTCCTTTTTCTTACCCCTGCAACGCTGATACATTTGAAGTAGACAAATTTATCACTATAATTAGCATGGGGACTTAATCATACCTTCAACATTCAAATGCACTTTTGATTATTCTTCTCTGGTTGCCTGCATTCGACTTATTCAACCTCTCTTGAGACCAATCTCTTCTTTTAATGAAGAGAAATAAAGGATATCGTCCCCCTAATTAGAGAGTCCTCCTTTTTCTTCCACACTTTCATTTGATGAGTCCTACCAGGAGCATTGCTTTCCAACTCCTCCTTTTCTCTAGTTTGGGATTTTTTTTTTTTTTGGATTCTCATGGCTAGAGAGCACTTCTCCTTTGTTTTTTCTTTCTTTTTCCATATCTTCTTTTCTTTTCTTTTCTTCTTTGTCCTCAAAGAAAGATTATCTGGGCTTCTTCTCCCTTTTCTTAACAAAATCTTGTGCTTTTGCAATTGGCATCCAGAGAGGATTTTCTTGCACCTCTATTCAACATGTTCCTTTGATGTAGAGCACTGAAGACAAACTCCATTTCATTTGCTCCTACATTTCTTCTCGTAATCAAAGGTTAAGATACTATGGATACCATGTTTTGCTGCATATTCTGAGGAGCGAGCTTTGTCCTCTCATATCTGCATCTTGATGCTTTGTGCCAAAAATTTCCACAATTGTATCATTCAACATGGATTAGGAATGGGGAAAAAGGATTGCTATATGTAACTACATTCTTGTCAAACTCACTATTGCTACTAGCATGCTTGTTAAATAGGATGCCTAGGTAGAGATATGAAAGTTAAATAGGATGCCAACCTCTAAATATTATCCTTTTGTAAATATTTGACTTCTAAGTTGGGGTATATCAACAGAGTGAGTTGATAAGTGGACAAATTCAATCTTTTTAGTGAGTTTGTGTTTTTCCAGTGAGACAAAGTTATGACTTGATCTAATAAAAAAAAAATTTCAAAATTCTTATGTTCTTGACAGTCCCAAAATGGGCCAAAATCCCTTTAGGTAAATTTCCCATTAATTAAGTGGAATTATAATTTTCAACAAAATTCTTATTAAGTAACATCAATTTAATTCTTAAACTATATAACTTATTTATTAAAAATTAAAACTAAAAAAATTAAAATAATCTTATTAATTAAATATAAATACTAAGCCAACATAATGTCCCATCTAGTCTAATTTCATTTATAGGTTCATACTAATAAAAAAATTGTACCTTGTATGCCCACGAGGCATATAATAATGGGTGAATTGGTGCATTATGAAGATACTTACTACTTAATGGTCATTGGTTCGAAACCACATGGGTGTCCCAGCTACCTAATCGTCAACTAGAGGTTATAGTTGTAGTGGAGGGAATCGACCTTATGTTACATGAGTATGAGCCTTGAGTAATTGCCAATTCCTTCAACCAAAAAAGGTTAAAAAAAAAGTTTTAGTAATTTGTACATGCCCATCAAATTACAACCTAAAAAACATTACATTGTAAATATTAAAAAGACAAATAATAAAGGAGAGAAATATTGGTTTGTATAGTAATAAGAGTACATATTTTGAAAATTCTTTACAATAAGTGAATAGAAAATCATATCAGAGGTACAAATTTTGGAAATTTTATACTGTAGGTGAATAACAAACCCTTGTAAAATTTTAGGCTTAAAATATTCACATATCATTATTTTTTAAAATCAGAATGATTAAAACAACCAAGTTAAATTTTACTTACACGTATTTTTATAAGTATGAAGACATCATGAAAAGTGGTAGATTTGATGGCAAAGATTCATAAATTAAATAAGTGTTGCATGGAAAATTAGTCCCTACCACACAGGGTTGGATAAGGCAACACTAATAGTTTAAAACCAATATGTAATAAGTTTGCAAAGGCAATGCTTGATATTTGACTTTTAAACTATCATAATAAAGATAAGAATTTTAACTTCTAAACTATGGGTGTATAGATGGGAATCATGAACCAAAATTTACAATAACAAGGTGTAACACCCTCATCCCACATCTACCCAAGTAACCAGCCAACTGGGGTAAATATGCGATGAGAGGTCACTATAATGAGACTCAACCTCTTAATTCACCTTAAGGAAGTGGAATTGACAAAAACACACCACACAGACCTTCGACGTCAACAACAGAACTCCCAGGAGCCATCCCAACTATTCAGGTAACCAACCCCTAAGACCAACTGAAGTTTTAGTGCATCAAACCCTTGGACACTCCCTTGATATGGACAAAGGTGCGTCTGGGAGGCTCTAGAAGCTCCCACAACAAGGGCAAGGGAGCTTCCAAGATTTTTTTCCCCAGTGTTGTGCTTGCGACTCCGAGATTTGTGCCACTTTTTCAGGCCCAGATCCCAGGTCACTGCCCAAAACTCAATGACAAGTTTAGAAATGAAATTTCACAGCGGAACAAAGATACGTTTGAAAAAACATCAACACTGACTAGATTGGACCCCTATTGGACCCCTACTAGCCATGATAAGAATTTCGTCAAACATGTCACAAACATGAAACCTACAGGTCTTAACACCAGAACTGAGCATAGGGGTCTCATACTTATTTGAGATTCACTATGAGGAATTGTTTCCTTATCACCTTAGCGACATTATCAAATATTAGGTCATAGGTTCATTGTTCATTCAATTACAAGTAAAAACATGATGAGAGCCATACATCACCACAGTGATATTCATAACCAACATAATAACAACATAAACACCAAGGAAACAACAACCATGTAATCTACATATGAACAAGTATAATACTCATGAAATAACATGGAGAAATAACCTCATATTAATGAATGCAACAACCAACCAGTTTTGGGACTTCCATGAACCACTCGACCATATATTGGCTGAACCAAATCTTTCTTTCAGCCAATCACCCCCGTGAAATATTCCAAGTATGAATGTGGGACTTAAAACCAAACTCAACCAAGGCTTCCCGAGGCTACACCACCTCACCCTCATCAATAGAACGAGGCTTTACCGCAATCCATCCCGGATCACTAGGCCATAAAACAAGCATGGATGCCACCAGATTTCTCCACCTACACTGTGAGGAATTTTCTTGTCCCCTAGTCTCTAGGCTTTACTGCAATCCACACCGGATCACTAGGTCCTAACCAAGACTCCACCCTGTAGGGTTTACTATATATCCCACCATTCACAAACAAAGATTACTAGGCCTAATCAAGGGAAACCACCTCTAGGATTTATCGTATATCCTGCCATTAACCGATCGAGGATTCCTAGGCCCACCGAGGCACATAATACCTGGATTTACTACAACCCATAGTTTAGTTCAGGGGTCACTAGGCCAATTAATTTACCGCAATCCATTTTCTGGTTCAGGGATCACTAGGCCATGTGTTCTTTCTCTTGGAGATCCACCTTACTCAACCTCGAATCCATCTGACAATCCATCTCAACCAAAACATGAGAACCCCATCACACTCTGGGTCTTCGGAAATGGAAAGGCTAGACTGGAAACACTGTCACACCTGGAAAAAAGCATGCCATGGCAACAAAGAACCACATGCAATACCATGAATGTCAAATATAGCAAGGAAATCACACATGAAAATCGATACCAACGAAGAATCTTGTTGTAGCTACTTGATTCTTCTCTTCTTTTCTTGCTCCTTTCTTCCTCTTGCCTTCTTTGCCTTTCTTGATCCAATGCTCTAAGTGTCCAAGAGAGTGTGAGAGCGAGAGAATAATAAGAGAGCTCTAAAGTTGAATTGACAAAAGGTTACACTAACCAAGCCTGCTCACTGATCCTCAAAAGCCTTTTTATCAATTAGGCCTCTATTTTCTTCAATTTCCATTATTTTTCTTCATTTTCCTCCTCACATGCAACTTATGACCTTTCACCTTCATTTTCTCCCAATTTCCATTATTTTCATAAATAAATGTGCCAAAAATGCCATTTTGCCTTTCGAGAGCCTTTTCCATTTCTTTTGCCAAATTCCTTTAGCCATAATAAACGAAATGAACACCCACTATGATATTTTTCCCACCATTCAACTTGGAATACGTGTCCCATGACCTTGGTTTTATTTTTTCCTTTATTAACTTTTACATGGAATTTTGACCAGGGTTGTTACAGAACCCTCCCCCTTGAGGGAACATCGTCCTCAGTTTTCAATGACACCTATAATCAGCAAGACCGTTGCAATCGAACATACTGCCCATGGAGATTTATATCTTAGCTCATTACAGTATTTACAATCACCACTACTAAAACATGACAATCATACCGTTTACTGGAGATTTATAACATAACTCATTACGATATTTACAATAACAACGAAATATACTTAAGAACATTTTATTCAACCAACAAATAACCATATTGTCTGTGGAGCTCTATAAACTAGCTCAATACAATATTTACAACAATATATACACATATACACATTTGCTAAACCAACAAATAAAAGGATACAATGCCCGTATCAATCAACAAGGGAATCCAGAGGCTCACACCTCCACCCTCAAAAGTAGTACCGAGATTCACCTCCTTCCTAGGAAGTCCAGAATCCACTGTCAAATTCAAAGCTACATCCAATGTCCAGTGCTACAATCCTGCGCCACTTGTCCTCTCAGTGAACAATTACCAGCTCATTGTTCATGGGTGCACTCCCAATGTGCATCTGATTGCATTTGGCAATGCTAATGAACAAAAAAATCCATCCCTGGCCTTCCCTTCTCTGCTACACAGTCCCCCGGGAAATTTGGTCATCCCCTTCTGGGCACCCCCATCCCGGGCAGTCCATCCCTCGACAAGTTTTCCTCGCATCGGAAGCTCCAGAAACCAAGGCATATCCCTGCCTCAAACCATCATATCGATCATAGCATGCTCATGGAAATCAATGGACACTATTGGGTACCAATGTCCCGTAATGGCCCTGCTCCTAAATGCTTTACCAACACACTGCTACCTATTCGAATTCATTTTGTTGCTGCTGCTAATCCTTGCAGTCAGTTTCAACCACCCAACCAAACATTTATGTGCTTCCTATACCAAGCACATAACTTCCATTAGATTTAAAATAAATTCACATCATACCTCATCGGTAGCTCGTCAATAAGGTGCACTTGCAATCCTGTTTACCTCCTATCACAATAAGTCAAACTAACATTTTTGATCAAATCATTATGTATAAACATATCACATCAGGTTAGATCAAAACAAAACCATCATAAATCAAAATCATGAATCACATGCAATCATCATAAACCAAAATCATAGATCACATATAACCATCATAATCAGAATCATAGGTCATATGTATAATAAAACTGAAATAAAATACTAATATTTATCCTTCAATTAGTCCTTAATTCTACTTTTGTTCTTCTTTCGTACGCACATCGGATCAGTTGCCACGCCCGACAAATACCCAGTTCCTTCTCTTCAACCATGTACACATACACATAGTGTACATCCCATACATATAACTACACACGACATACAACACCATGCAATACATGCACCTACACATGACATACAACACATACACCTACATCCAATGTACAACACAACACATACACCTACATCCAATGTACAACACAACACATACATACAACTACACCCAATGTATGACACAACACAATATATACATACACCTACACCCAGAGTACAACACAACACATATGCATACTCTTACATCCGATGTATAACACAATATACATATGTACACAGTACAAAACAACGAATACACATGTCATGATGCCACGACTACACAATGCACATACGTAGTACCACATGTACACAACACAACATGTACGACATGCACATACGTAGTACCACATGTACACAACACAACATGTACGACATGCACATAATACCACATGTACACCAGTACCACATGTACAACATGTACACATTACCACCTATACACAACATCACCTGCACAACGTGTACACAACATCACATGTACACGACAACACCTGCACAACATGTACATAATGCCACATGTACATTGCACCACATGCACAATGTGTACACAATACCACATGTACACAAAACCACATGCACGACATGTACACGACACCACATGTACGCAACGCCACATGCACAACATACATACAACACCACAAGTACAACATGTACACAACACCACGTGCACACAATACCATATGTACATAGAACCATATGTACAACATGCACACAACACTGCATATCCAACATGCACACGATACGATATGTACACTGCATATCCAACATGTACATAGCACCATCTATACCCAGCGTTGCATATGTAATATACACACAACACCATATATACAACATACATACAACATCATATGTACACAATACTACATATACAACATTACACATCAACATAGGTACAATCACTGAATATACAACATGCACAACATATACACCATAATAGCACTACACATCCAAAACCATACTGCATCTAGTAAGCAACATTGCTTCTAGTGTCTCTTCGCCATCCATGCTTATCATAACATGCTACGGATCATGTTGTTTTCATTTCGCTGATGTATGTATCAACATAGCATGTCATAGCATAAATATAAACATAATATAATCACATAATATTAAGTCATATCCACATGATACTGACCTTGCAAATATTTCAAGGCTACTCTTCCCACTTGACTCCTCATAAACCATGAACCTCTTCATGTCATTCACCTGCATAAGCAATCATTCCTCCACAAGAATGATCACTAGTTACTCTGTCAGACAACGACATACATACATATATACATACATGTATACATATAAAAATCAACATAAAACAATAATGATCCCTGATGACCCTGTCAGATAACAATGTACATACATACATATATCCATATAAACATTATCATAAATCAATCATGATCACAACATAATTACTAGATATCATAAGGTCAAGGTTAAGATAACTCCCTTTATCTGTTCACAACATGCACAACATTGAGAACAACGATTCCAAACATAGCCAAGGAATCTAACCCCTCAAATCTATTTACTTTACCTTTCTTAATTACTTTTTTCATGACTGTCTTGTCATCATCCATTTACTCCAATGGACCCAACCAATCCAACTGGTTGTCATACTCTTGCCTTCAACTGCCCTTATACATGCACTGAGATTCATCCAAGCCTTACATCACTTTTTTGGTTTCATTCAACTCTCTCCGATCTCCACTAAATTTCCTCTTTCCCCAAAAAAATTCCAAGGCTCTCAAAACATAAAATGAAAGAACAGTAATAAACAAGAATAAAACCATGAAAACCAATAACAATATGACACCACAAACAACGTGGTATGGCCAAATCGCAAAAGACTGAAAGCACAAGACCAATAGTAGACACCATGATTCAATCCCATGGTTCCTAGTGCTTCCAAAGGAAAGCCCAAGCTAAGCCTTCTTCATGACTTCATGACAGCTCTTTTGCCATGCAACCCCATGCATCATACTGCCATAAACATACAATTGTCAGTGTATAAATAAATATAACAATATACCGGTTACCTTACCTTGTTGTGCCAAGTATGTTGCCTTATAACTGAACACATCCATGCCATCCCTCAAGGTACTCCAATTCCTTGACGAATCTAGCTATAATTAGAAACTAGCTGATATACCTGTCAAATACATGTTCAGGAATATAACAAATATCCACATAATGTCAAACAAAATCAAAGTTAAGAAAAAACTTATTGTGTGTGAAGCACTCATTCATTTGGAATCACAGTTTCCAAACATAGCCAAAGAAATTCTTACCCAATTCCTTTATTTTACCTTTACCTTGTTGCAACTGAGTCTTGCTATGTATTGTCACATCACCCAATAGATAGTTACATAAACAAATAAACTATTACCTTGTCATGCTAATACCAAGCATGTTTCCTGCAACTGTTCACACATGTCGATCACATGTTCTAGATATCAAGGAAACATATCTATTACTTGGAAATCAACCTTCACCATGTCAATGCATGCACAACACATATAAACATTGACATACATAACCAATGCATAATCAACATACACTAACGACTACCACGTCTAACATCAAATTTCACATGGTGACACAACTACAAATGTGACCACCACCATGCATACACAACAAGCACACACACCACAAGTATAAACAACACATATGCAACTGACATGTATGCATGGCCAACACACCACCCATCCAGTCCAAGGGGTGAACCATCCTTTGATACCACTATGTAACACCCTCCTTGCACATTTACCCTAGCTAACTGGTCCATTGGGGTAAACATGTGATGAGAGGCTACTATGATGTGATTCAATTCCCCATGTACAGTTAAGGAAGTGGAACTTACTAAACAAAATCAATCTTACCTTCCTCGGGAGCTACAGATCCTGTAAGAGGCAACCAACACTTCCAGGTGCTTAACCCTTGAAAAAATTTATCATTTTGCTAACCTGGACCCCCAATCACTCCCATGACAATCTATGCATGTGATTGAGGCTTTCCAGTTGCTCCCACAACAAGGCATGCCAGTGACTGTGGACTTTTTCAGGCAGTTATGAGCCAACGACCACAGATTCTGTGCCACTTTTTCAGGGCCAAGACTCAGGCCACTGTCCAGAACTTCATGAAACTTTCATAAATAATAAATAACAATGTAACCAAGCTACTAATGTAATCATTAGCACAAATACTTGATATCACCCCTACTAGCCATGACATGAATTTCTTCAAACACGTCACAAATATGTAATTTGCAGGTCATAACAACATATCTGAGTATAAGGAACTCATACTTATTTGAGATTCATAAAGAAGCATTGATTCCTTATCACAATAGTTGCATTATTATCTATTAGGTCATATATTCATTGCTCATTCATTTTCTAATCAAAACATGATAAGACCCATACATCAAGTCTATCATAAAACATACTCATAACCAACATATAACCAACAAAAATAACAAGGATATAACAGCCATAAGAATCACATAATCTAGTACATTCACACATTAAATACCAAGGAGAAGGAACTATTATTAATGAATGCATTAGCCAACCAGGTCCGGAAATTACACGAACCGCTCGACCAGAGATTAGGATGAACCAATTCTTTCTTTTAGCAAATCACCCCCATGCCATATTCCAAGCATGAATGTGGGACTCACAACCAAACCAACCAGGGATTCCTCGGTATTTACCATATATCCACCAAGGGATTCCTAGGCCTAAAACCCTCATTAATACAACTAGGCTTTACCGTAATCTCCACCAGATCACTAGGCCCTAAACAAGCATGGATGCCTCTGGATCTCTCCACCTAAACCGTGAGGAATTTGTCTATCCAAACCTCTCAGCTTTACCATGTATCCCTCCATTACCAGTCAAGGGATTCCTATGCCTATGAGGTCACCACCCTCTGGGATTCATCGTGTATCCTACCATTATTGGTCAAGGGATTCCTAGGCCCAATCAAGGGTATTCACCTCTAGGATTTACTGTGTATCCTGTCATTCATTGGTTGAATATTCCTAGGTATAATTGATGTTCTCACAACTAGGTTTTACTGTGTATCCCATCCCACGATTCCTAGGCCTTGTGATAAATCCTGAGACAACCCCATTGAGATTCGAATCCATTCGACAATCCATCTCAACCAAATACAAGAGAACCGACCACACCATGGCTATCCGGAAATGGAAAAGCAAGGCTGAAGAACATTTTCACACCTGAAAAGACCCATGCCAATGACAACAAGATAACCAAAACCACACTTAGATGTACCATGGATGCCAAATCTAGCAAGGAAATCACACATGCAAATCGATACCTGCAAGTAATCCCATTGTAGTCTCTTGATTATGCTCTTCCTTACTTGATCTTTTCTTTCCTTTTCCTTATTTTCTCTTTGTTTTCTTTTCTTGATCCAATGTTATAATGGTCTAAGAATTCTCTAAGTGTCCAAGACTGTGTGAGAGAGAGAGCTCCATAACTTAACTGACAAAACGTTCCAAATGATCCTCAGAAGCATTTTGATTAATGAGGCCTCTATTTTCTTCATTTTCCATTCTTTTCCTTCATTTTCCTCCTCACATGCAACCTGTGACCTTTCACCTTCCTTTTCTCATAATTTCCATCATTTTTATAAATAAATTGTCAAAATTTACATTTTGCTTTTCCAAAGTCTTTGCCACTGTGTTTTCCAATTTCCTTAGCCATAATAAACCAAATGGACATCCACACTAGGATGTTTTGCCCAACATTCAACTTGGAATAAGTGTCCCATGATCTTGGTTATTATTTTCCCTTTATTAACTTTATTACATGGAATTTTGACGAAGGTTGCTATAACATAGTCCTTGAATAGGGCATTGAAGTAGTACTAATCGCAGCGCTTATGCAAGGAACCACCAGGAACAAATTTATGATAAGCCACAAACATAGCATATGCCAACATAGCTCATATAGGGAAATTACATGAACATAATTGTAATAGACCACAATTAATAGTATATATCAAATTTGTGCATAAAAGAAACAATAGGCATTCTTCACATGAACCTCATGAATTGTGTCTAAAGCAACAAGGAAAGCTCCACCGTAACATTATGAGGTCTTTCAAAGTGCCAAGTACCTGGTGGTCCAATCTTAGGGAGACCTAAGACCTTGCTTCATGTTAAAGTATTTTTGTCCCGATATTTTATAAATCACCATGAGCATTGTTTTGTAACACCCCTATGTCATGTTTTTTTTTACATTGGTTATTTTTAGACTTTTAAACTATTTTTTGAATTAATGGCTATGGAAGCCAGAATGAGAATTATGTGATGATGTAAACATATTTTATTATTGAATTAATAAATCAATTGCTTGGAAATATTTAGGAATGAGCACTCGAGTTTTGGAAGACTTCTTGCCAACTTATGAAAAGCTATTGGTGGTTAAATTCTACATGATGGACCTTCCCTAAAAGTCCCCTAAACATCCCTACGAGAAAATAATAGAAATAAAAATATTAACATTATGGGAGAGAGCTTATGTTAATCACTTAATTGGAGAGAAATACTAAGTTGGGTGGAATGAAACACAACGAGAGAGAAAGACGTATTTTAAAGAAAAAGGAAAACAATCTATTTTGAAAAAACTAAAACAAAAAGGCCTAGGCAAAAGGATGACAAACCTTAAAAAAATACGCTACTAAAAAAATCTATCGGGAAGAAATCTATAAAAATAAACCACATAGGAACCAAAGTGGTTGTTGATTCCTGAATTTATCGTTCAAATACATATCAATTGTCTCAACACATATCTTTTATACGACTAGCTTAAAACAAGATCATTTATTCAAGCAATCTTACAAATACATACTCATATCAAGCAATTAATCAAACATTCAAACAAACTATAAACGTACCATGTTAGATAAATGAACTAGATGACATAATGGACACCAAACATTGAAACACAAAATAGATGACATAATCAAACAATCAAGCACCAAATATACGACATAAGCAAACTCATATCTTAATGTATCTCAGGGGAGGCTATCTTGTCTACACAATCAAGCTAGATTAGCATGATATAACTTCAAAACATATCAACTCAACGATAAATAAGGTCATGATATCCATAACAATAACTAGCTAACATGTTCACATCACAAAGTCATAAACAATTTTCATTCATGCATAACAATCGCATATGCACCATCAGTCTACACTAGCATGACATAATATCACAATGTATTAACTCATACCTGAATGTCATAAACATGATCATCTGCATAAGTCAATTCAAATTAGCATAAAACATAATAACATCAAGATCTTAATGTAATAACCCTAATCATTAAGTTACTAGCATATAACAACAAGAAGTTAACCTATAACACACTCATCAACAACATATAACGTAATCATCAAGTTATCTAACATAAAACAATAATAAAAATGCATACAACCACAATTTAGTACTATCATTCATGACTATCTGACACATGAACATATGATCACACTAATTAACTAACATCTATCATACATGTAACCATAACAATAATAGAATGAAAAGCATATAAGCAACCCTGATGCATATAACAATCCATTAAATAACATACATGCATGCAAAACATACAATACTTGTATGACGATCTTCTCTTACCCCAAAGTCTAGTGCTGCAACCTCACTCTGATGGCCTACATCTCCTGCTTCACCTCAGTTAACACATAAGCACCATAACATACCAACAACGTCATAATGAGCTAAAATACCTACAATGATCTCATGCACGACAACCATGCCTATAATAATGCATGCATAACAACATATAGACACTGACATACATAATAAATGCATATACAACCGACATGCATTCATTACAAACGCATCCCAACAAAAACATCATCAACTCCTACATGGAAACACAATGACAACAATGACTAACACCATGCATATGCAACAAGCACATAGTCCACAAACATAAAGAACACATGCAACTGACATGTATGCATGACAAACACATTCCGCCCATTCGTTCCAAGGGTTGCACCATGATCTGATATCACTTTGTAACACCCTCATCCCACATCTACCCAAGTAACCGGCCAACCGGGGTAAATATGAGACGAGAGGCCACTATAATGGGATTCAACCTCCTAAGTCACCTTAAGGAAGTGGAATCACACCACATAGACCTTCCAGGTTAGCAACAAAACTCCCAGTAGCCATCCCAACCACTCAGGTAACCATCCCTTGAGACCAACTGAAGTTTTAGTGCATCAAACCCCTAGAAGCTCCCTTGATATGGACAAGAGTGCGTCTGGGAGTTTCTAGAAGCTCCCACAACAAGGGCAAGGGAGCTTCTCGGGAATTTTTTCCCTAGTTTTGTTCTTGTTACTCCAGTATTTGTGCCACTTTTTCAGGCCCAGAGCCCAAATCACTACCCAAAACTCAATGTTAGGTTTAGAAATGAAATATCACAGCGGAACAAAGATCTGTTTGCAAAAACATCAACAATGTTATGAAACCAGCTCAAGAAAAGATAGAAAAGATAGATCAACGCCTTAGAATTCAGCCTCTTCGAGGGGGCAACCTCTTTTACATTACATACATGAACAATTCTTGGATGATACAAATGAAATGACCTCCTTTCTATATATAGGAGTCTAAGGGGTCATAACATAATTAGAGTCGACATAACAATAATAATGTAAGGGCACAATAATAACAATAGTGGGCTTCTATGGGGCACAATAGTCACAATATGGGCACTTCATGGGTACATAAATATAATAAGTGGGTTGTACAAATAATAATAAGGGGTTACACTAGTAGTATAGGGGCCTAACATGCCCCTCTCCTTTAAAAAGCGTTGTCCTCAATGCTTGAGTAGTTCTTGATGCTTCTGTATAAAATTCTTGTCCTCCCATGTGGAATCTTCGACGGGTAAGTTCTTCCACTTGATGAGATACTCTGAAATTGATTGATTTCATAGCTGTCGGGTTCTTGTTTCTGTGACTGCTCCAGGTTCCAATATGATTTTCCCTTCCTCTTCAATTTCTAGCAATATTGTTTGAATTGGGATCTTTTGCAACTTTTGAATAAGTGACCATACTTCTTCG